>LBNU01012953.1:197511-266653 GCA_014162995.1 Artemisia annua | reverse complement strand
CGTAGATATAGAAGCTGACCGCTGGATCTATATAAGTTGGATTCTTTCTTTCATTCCCCTGATAGATTAGTGGTGTCGCAGGAAGAGGTGACTAGGTCCCCAACAGTGAATAAACAGGTTGACATGATTACAATCCAACCCTACTATTGCCCCCGTTCGCTAAGCTTGTATTATACTCTACTTTGTTCATACCACATAGATCAATTCTTATTAACACAATGTCAAGCCCTCTGTGCGGCCCACTAACCGATCCCTCGGCCAACATGAGAATAGTAAAACCGCGTAACACCATTGGTTAAGGACCAAAGGACGATTTGAACTCAAAGACACCTCCGCTTTATTCTTTCCCCCCTGCTCTTTTCGAATTTCATTTTTTTACTATAGAGGGTGGGGGGGTGTACATCTTTTTGCAGGCGGGGTTAAAAAAACCGACATTGCCCAAAATTTCCCGCCAATAGCCCTCCTCTTCTGTTCATTTTATGGAGGGCTGGGGGGGGGGATTTTTAAAAACCTAATGGGGTTGTGAGGTTCATTTCTTATTAACATCTTATATCTTTTCCGAGGAACCCCTCTTATACTTTATACTCTGGGCATATCAAACAAAAACACTCAAATCACATACTCTTCCTGGGGGGAACCCCACATCCTCAGACCGCTTTTTGTCTCATGAAAAAAAAACAATTTTCTTTTTTTATTTTTTGTTTTTTCCTTCTCACATTTTCTCTTGCATCCTCCTCACCTTAACTTGTCTAGCGCTCCGCCAGTCGGGGCTCCCCCCTATTGCCGCTCGCCTACTGTTTGGTTTTCATTCTCTCAAACGCACCCCTATCTTTTTTACACCTCTGGTTGAGGGTTCAGTACCAAATAGCAGTCACTAATTTTGTCAGCGCGACGGCGGAGCGCGGAGCGCGTCTCATTTATCCTCTTATATTCTTACTAAATTTTTTTTTCCGATATGATATAATTTCTCTATAGATCCCCGCTGCTTCCATACATTCCAAATGCAAAAAGATAAAAACCCAATTGAGTATCGATCTTACCCTTTCCAGCATTTCAAATATACCTCATACTTTTATACAATCTTTTTCTCTTTATCTATGTTTTAATTCTCTCCTCTGTGTTTTTTAAATTTTAATAAACCATTAATTTATGTTAATTTATAGTATAATTAAAATAATATAAAATCATATAATATATGATGCTCTTTTACATTTGTTATTTCTAACATCCTTTCTGTGGAAGTTCCCGGATGTGGATTGTTTGAAGTATCCCATGGCCTCGCGCCCACCTTATGATATAATAATTTTATATATATATATAATAAAAACACACACAGGTGAACGTTGAATTAGTGTGGGGTGTGTGTATAGGGGAAGAAGCAGGCGAGAGAGGGTGTTTTTTTATTAATATGAAGAGGGTTTTATTGTTCTTGTATCAGTTTATTTTATTATATATTAGAATGAGGGTGTCTTTTGTACTCTTGGGAAATTTATGTTTACGTCATATTTTTTCTTTTTTGTAGGAAGTATAAAGTGTGGTTGTCTTTATATTATTTATATAATTGTATTTTATTTATATAGGGGTGTGGTGGGTTTGTTGTATGTGCGTGAGAGCAATGTAGTTGTGTACCATCGCACCGCTCTTAATGATGACGCCCCCATAACTCGGTGTCAACGGGGGGGGGCGGCGAGTGGTTTGGAGTGCGGGGGGGCTTTTTTTTTTATGTTAAGTAATATGGAGGGTGGTGTGGTATTATCTTCATTTGTTTTGTTTGTTTGAGGGCGGGGCGAGGGTGGGAGAGGAGGGAGGGGGGAGTGGGCGGTGGACAAAAACAACAAGAATTGGGGGGGTCATTCTTGTATTAATACTTATGGGGAGAAGAGAATAGAACACCGAGCTTAAGACGAAGGCTATCCAACTAACGATAGAGTAATGTGTTTTTGGTTTGGGACCCTTAAATATACCAATCCAAAGATTTCGGGGGAATCTCCAACAGAAATATTTTTGGTCTCATTTTATACGTTTTTTATAATTCTTTGATTTTTCCCCGTCGGAATGTGTTCTCCCCTCACGCCTATTTATGGCCCTGCACTCGGGAAGCCCATTGTTTTTTGGGCCCCTTTTCCTTACAAAATTGTGTGTTCTATCTTTTAAAAACAATTTTGTGTACACAAAAGAGAAAAAAGTTTCTGCTCTTATCATTTTTTAAATTTTTCGTACACTCGCTTGTTCTCTGATGTACTCTATGGGACGACACATTGTGTTTCATCGGTCGGTTCTCAGTTCTCTCGTTGAGTGGCGCGGAGAGGTGGAAAACAATATATTCTCTGTCCCGATAAGACATACAGACAGAAACACAATCTGGGGAAAACATATACTTGTGTGTTTAGGTGTGTTTTAGTGAGTCTTCCGCTCTACGAAGGTCGATGCGGTTGATGTTATCTTGATATGACCTCATAAGAGTGGATGACCTCAATTTTCGATGTCCCATAGCGCATGTGCCTACATTTTATTAAGAGTTTTTATTTAAAATTACAAGATTTAATTGAGAGGAAACTAATCAGAAAGAATATACTTAAACCAGAAATATTTTAAAATACAAGAATATAGAGTTGAGAGGAAATTAAAAAGCAAACATAATTACCTAAAAGAATAACAAAGAACAGTTGTAATAAACATATTATGATATTGTAACTTCTATAGACCCATAAATAATCAAATAAGCTTGAAAATTCGAATTATGAAATATAGAGCCAAACTTCAATAAACCCCCAAATACACTTAACAAACACCCCTTTATTGGGAACAGGTTGCCTTAGAATAGCTACTTTGTCAAAAAAAAAAAAACAAAAAAAAAAAAAAAAAAAAAAAAACCATTTTACCGAAAAATAATATAACAATCAATAGATAGGCAAAGTTTATAATTTCTTTTTTATTGAACAAACTTAACTATAAGAACCCTTTCAAAATAACATTAACCATTGATAATGCATTTCATGACACATATCAATCCAAAATAACACAATACATCGGAAATCTGATTTAACTACCAAAATCCCTACTCTTCTTGAATCAACTGAAAACAGTCTTACGATGTGGAATTACATAACCACCTAAGGTTCAACTTTTTTCCATACCGAAGATGGTCAAACCCGAAACAACGAACCAATTTTGTTGCACAATAAAGTACAATTCATTGTCCGGATTCCACCATTTCCAATATGAAAAAGATTTAAATTAAAAAGAAGAGAACAAAAAAGCTACAAGCTTTTACTCCTTGAAATCGTCTTTGTCATCAACAGGAATAGGTTGGTTCCTCCAATACACAGCTAAAGCACTTCCACCGAGCTGCATTTATTAAATGGCAATGGATTAAAAACTTCAGGAAAAAATGTCATATGCATTTGTTAAGCGACAACGTGTAGAAGGTAGTGTCAAAATGGGTAAGATTTTAGTGCAGACCACAATGGGTTCAGGTTCCATTTCTTTCAACATTATTAAATAACTAATGTGTTCCGAAAAATTATATGTAATTTAATAAGAATAACCGGAATTTTTAAAGCAAAACAGTTTGGGAGATTGCATACATTTTAAATATATAAAATTTGGGCCGATTTTTGCCCCATTTGACCTGCTTCTTTTGTAGTTGCATATTTGTATGCAAACCGTTTAAGATAAAACATTACCATCTAACCATCGTTTGACCCGTTACCTTTTCATTTAAATCTTAGACACGGTTAACTTTTGACCAATTTCCTTTTTATCTAACAATTTGACTTGTTTGACTTTGACCTGTTTCTTCTTTAGCAAACTATTCGTATCCAACCCATTTTGAGATAAAACATTGACCCATACTATAAGTGGGTTGTAACTGCCATATATAATGCAACATCTTAATATTAGAAAAAAGATTCATACCGCCATGCAGACAACACTAACAGCAGAAGGCACAGCTACAAGAGGGTTTGTGAAATGTTTTTGAGCAAGCAAGAACCCGAGTGCAGAGCTCTGCATAGATTAACACACAATATATTATAACAAAAATTTACATTAGTGGGTCCCAGATATACTCACTAGTTAGAAAATAATAAATTACCTGCATCCCACATTCAATGGAGATAGTTCGAGATGTCGATTCGCCAAATGATAATTTAGATATTGCATATCCAATGAAAAATGCTGCCCCGTGAAGTGCAGCCACCGGAAGTAGCAATTGTAAACCTTGTGTTTTCAAAACATCCGCAACTTGACCAATCTAAAACCAAAAAATAAAGTCATGTTTTTTCAGCAGAAAAAAATAAAAAAATAAAAAAAATTAAAAAAAAAAATAAAAAAAATAAAAAAAAAACATATTGAGTACGGAGTACTAACCGGGCTTGCACAGAGAAGAGTCGTAAGTAGCACTCCAATCAAAGGTGTGACCGTAATGATTTTCGAGGTGAATTTAGGAAAGAATTCGTTCATCAACACTGCAACCAAAAAGAAAATTGTTACAAAATTTATTTAAAATATGGTCAAACCGTCGACTCAATGGTTTTACAAGGGTTAGTAAATATTGCTAAAGAATTATAAAAAGAATAGTAAACTGCTGTGGCTTTGTGAAAATTGCGTATATCGTTCCTTGTCGATACTATTTGTATAAATGGCCCCTAAATGCACTGTTTGCTTTCACTTTTGGCCTCTCGTCTGTTATCCTTTAGGGACCAAAGTTAAATTAGCTACATAACTGATGGACCCAAAGTGAAATCAATTACATACTAGAGGGACCACAAGTGAAGGCAAATACTGACATACCGCAATTAGGGACCATCAATGCAAATAGTATCAATGAGGGACGATTTTTGTAACTCTTTAACCAATGAAACAAAGTAACTTAAAATTATGGTTAAAAGCCTTGAAATTACCTCCAAGGATTGTTGGGACTAAAACAACCTGAAATGTGCTGATGGCGAGACCCTGAAAAGATTATTAACGCATAAACTAACTATAGGATTGAGCTTAATGTTCATCTTAGAGTGACATTAATACATTAACGCTTAAGATTTTGGGAGTAAACAACTTACTGCTGCATCAACCGGAACAAGTTGACCGGCTAAAAGTTTAGTAAGAAGCGGTGTCATGATAATAGCCCCGATAGTTGAACACCTGTAACAACCAACCAGCATAAAGATTGATTATTAAGATGCTCTTCATCCATATGGCTAATAGTTGAACACATCCAAACACCCCCTTAACTGCCTAACGATTGCAACTGTTTTACATCCAAACACCACCTTAACTTGCAGTTTCTATTTTTAAAGGTTTCCAAGATAAAACAAATTACCGCCATTATATTTTAAACAATACAAAAACAAGGTATAGACAATAACTATTTGAGTTCGCAAGATTTATTATTCGTCATCACTGAATGAATATATTGGATAGAACTAAGTGAAGGAAACCTTACGTTGTCATGAGAACAGAAAGTGCAACATTTCCTTTAGAAATATAAGTTGCAACATTTGATGCTTGCCCACCCGGGCAACATGAAACTAGAATCAAACCAGTTGCAAGTGGAGCCGATAATTTTAAAACCTGTCAACAAAAAAAACTCAAAGTTCTTACATTAACACGATTAAAGATAACAATCAGATGTATGCAAAGTAAACAAATTCAACTTTTCACATACCATTGCAATTAGAAATCCCAATACAGGTTTGATCAAGTACTGTGCAAGAAACCCTACACCTACCTGAAAACAGAAAAAACATATTTATCTTAATATGCAAAAAGAAAAAAATAAGAGGAACACAAACAATAAAAAAGGGATGACCTTTAATGGTCGATATTGGTCAACGGGTCGAAAGTCACCAAAAATAAAATGATATTATTGATATAAATAACTTTTGCAATCAGATTTAACAGTCCGCATTGATTGAAAAAGTTATCAATCATCGAAAAAAGTGTTTTATGTCAATCAGATTCGACACGCGCAGAGAGTATCTTTTTTGACCCAACCCCGTCACACAACCCGCCCAAGACAAAGAAAAGAAAAGCAAGAAAGTCATACGGTCCAAGGATTTCTTAAACATCGTCTGAAGTCCTCAAATGTTAGTGTTAATCCCATTGAAAGCATGAGAAAACCCAAGCCAACAGTGAAAAGGTCCGTTTGTAACCAAGTGACCTGCATTTTGAATCGAACGGATCAATCAAGTCACGTTTGAATTTCCAGTATAAGAAAGTATACAAAAATTGCTACACTTACAGCAGAAGGCTTGTAAATTCCAATGATTGTACCTATAATAACCTGTCAAGTGCATCAAATTATATTTAGTACACCGTAAAATGTTGGAAATGTGATGAACGCGTTGATTTGACATACCCATAAAGGAAAAAGCGTCGTTAATGTTTCAATAACTTTTTCATATGTTGACATTCCACTCGAGGTATCGGCAGCGGCGGGAACATCTCCTGGCACATTTGTTGCTGCTTGGCATACAATTTTTGAACCCCTAACCACAAGATTGATTCAGTAGGTTAGTACTTCAATTAAGTCATTTATAACAAACAAGAAACATGTTCAAAAGAATAGATCAAAAAATCTATACTTTCGTTTTTTCTATCTTATTAAAGCTACATTTCAATCCAATGTTTGTTGTTTGTATCACTTGTATGTTTGACAAATGTTAACTACCATTGAAGACCGTTAGCTATAAGTGTTTTGTCACACAATCACCATCAGCTTTTAGCAAATCAAACAACGGGATGTTTAGATGTGCATTCTATATGTGATTACTGCATAAATATCTAGCCTGGGTACCTGCTAGCAAATCAAATAATGAACTTGACACTAGCTGCAACAAAACTGATAATCGAAGGACATACTAAATTACTCATATATATCCTTATTTTCATCTAACAATGGATTAAATAATCAAGAATAGCCAAAAAGTCAGCGTCTTCATAAGTAATTATTACAACTTCAATCAGCACCATACATATACATTCATTACATAGCTTATAATCTTATTCAGATTATAACATTATCGCATACATAGTATCATAGACTCATGCACATCCATACAGCCTCTGTATATCCCCAAAATTTAACCTTGTTACTATTACTGAAAAAATCTTTCCAAGTTACATATACAGGATATCAAGTGTCAAAATGAGCTTAAATCCTAACATGTATCATTCAACAACATTTGGGTGCCTCGTTTCTTAATTTTTCTATATCATTTCAGTCTAAAATAATAAACGATGAAAACATAAGTAATTGCGTATCATCCTAATTTAATCAAACAATCCATACAGCACAAAACATACTAAATACCTGGAATCCAAAGACTGAATAACTGCTGGCAATAATCTCTTGTTCTGAATAACCAAATTACTCTTAACATCACCGGATGAACATACCCCGCCTCTAAAAGCTGCAAAATACAACAAATGTTTATCAAATATTTAATGTCATAACACCCGATGTACGGATGTAGTTAACAAGCAAACAACATACAAATTAAACAAACCCCACTTTTAAACGCTCAACATTTTCACAAACTCATACTAAATTTCCAATCCATATATGATAATCAATATACTCAATGTACCTAAGGAGGTGTTTGGGATTGCTTATTTTTTTGTGTTATATATCCAAACTGCTTCTGCTTATCTGCTTATTTTCAGGTAAAATGTATTTAACTTGACGCCTTTTAGAAATGAATTTGAATATCAAAATTTTCAACAAATAATTATCTTTTCGAGTATTCTTGCATTCTTTTTTTTTTTAATGCAAACACCATTCCGTAAGTACTTATTTCTAAGCAGAAAAAATAAGCAATCTCAAGCACCCCTTAAGAAGCATCATATACACAAATAAAACAAACCCCTCTTTTCACAAACTTATATAAAATTAAGGGGGTGTTTGTTTCAGCTTATATAGCCGGCTTATGGCTTATTAGGTTTTGGGCTTATGTTTCATAAGCTCACTTTTTGTGGCTTATTTTGAAACTTTTCGGCTTATATAAGTTCATTATGACAAATAAGCCATAAGCAAACAAACACCCCAATGCACTAAATAAGCAAACAATACACAAATCAAACAAACCCAACTTCTATAAGCTGCAGTATTTCACATATACATATCAAATTTCCATTCTTTTTATAAAATTTCACAAATTTATATAAAACTAAAATTACCCAATGTACTAAATAAGCAAACAATACACAAACTAAACAAAAGCCCAACTTCTAAAAGCCGCAAAATTTCACATTTTTTATATAAATTCCAATATCAAAATACGCAATGTACTTAAGGGGGTGTTTGGGATTGCTTATTTTAAAGCAGAAGCAGATTTGTGTTATCCAAACTACTTATCGCTTGTCTGCTCTTTCTTCTACTTACTTTCATTTTTATAAAAACTAAACAAATACAAACAGCATTTCCATAAGTACTTTTTTTAAGAAGCTTATAAATACTTATTTTCAAGCAGAAAAAATAAGCAATCCCATAAACCCCATAAGAAGCTTATTATGATATAATAAACCTATATAAGCTCAAAAGTCTCAAAATAAGCTTATAAGCCCACAAATAAGCTTAAACAAACACCCCCTAAAAGCTGTCACAATACACAAATTAAACAAAAACCCAATTCAAAAATAGCATAAAGTACATACAAAGATGATTATTAATCCCTCTAGAAGCTAAATCACATCTGGGTCTTTGCACATGTGATGAAAAGTTACAATCTTTAGCAACAATTCTTGAAATTGACGCCATTAAAGATATGTATCAAGAAAATATAAGTGAGGTTTTAGTAAAAAGGGTTTATTATATGAACATGGGTTTTAAGTTTTTTTGAAATGGGTCCAAGATTATTGCAGACAAGATATTATAAGAAGAGGGTCGTGGAAACCAAAGGAGAACCACACATGAGATTGCAATCCAATCCAAATGAAATAAGTAAGTAACTAGTGACCCAAGTGTCACATGTTTGAATTTGGAAACTTGAGTGATGTGGACATGTGGGCTAGTTGTGTTTAAATTGGCGGAGAAAATCTGACCTCGTGTATGCGTGGATGACGGGTCGCATTTTTGAAAAGTAAGCGCCCGATAATGTCGACATGTTGTTTAAGTGTTAGTGGCCTTTTAGCTGGTTTAGAGTTGACGTCAGATATTCTATTATAAATATCTTCGTTACTTGTCAGTTTTATATTTGTGCTAGAGGGATGATATGGTTGACTCAATTTCTCTTTGGTTATTAGGGGGTTATTTAGGTTGGCTTAGTGTAAACGAAAAGTGTAATTAACGTATTATTTTAGTTGAGATGTTAGTATGTGTTAGTCTTAGAAGTTGTTCGGATCAACTTACTTAAAGGGTTATTAGGCGTCTATGTTTTGTGAAATCCGGGAGAGTATAATAAAATGGATTCTAAAATTCAAATTAAAGACTTATTGGTATCTCACTATGAATGAAACTATGACTATGAAAGTGATTAAAGGTGTTTGTTTAAGATGAGGGGGCCCCCAGCTATTGTAATGAATGTATAATTCATCCTTCGTATACATCAAGAGAGCTAGGTATGGATCTTTCATAGGTGAGGGACCTACCATTACTATCAAACTCATACCCATTATCATTCATAGTAGCATATCAAACGCACCCTTAATATACAATAGCTATTATTATAATCCTATATGATTTTTCATTAAAAGTTACTCGATGCCAACAAAAAATAAATGAAAAATAAAATGGTGCAATAAGTTCAAGTGTATACGTTTGGTATATTTATAGAATCTCTATAAGTAGATTTTTATTTTGAAAATTAAAACCAAAAGATAAGATTATTGTTGGTCTTTCTAAAAGGCTAAAAGACAACCAACATAACTTCATGGTCCCATATAAAGTAATGCATCAAGTAAGTACATGATGGTGCAAGTGTGTTACATTGACCAGGCGATTAATACAACGCAATTTATGTGAACAGAAATTATCGAACAAAAATTTTGACTGAAGAGTTCGCTCTTAATATGTTACTATCATAGAACAAATATCCATTCCAAATTGATTAAATTTTTACAAAATTAGTTATAGTTTAAGCTAATTGTTGGTTATCTTTTTCTGCAAGGATAACAAAAAATCTTTCAACGGCAATGCATTGACTAAACGAATAAACGGATGAGGTTTTTCCTCTTCAGGTTACTAGGTGATGCTACCGAAATATGCAAGTTGAAAGTGGAGCGAGACTCTTCTTCGTGTTCCAACTTGTTACCAAGATATGCAGGTTGAAAGTAGAGCGACTCTTCTTTGTGTTTCAAACTGTTACCTAAAATCACTTAAAACAAGAAAGAGCTTAGGCTACGATGCTTAAGTCAAACATATTCATTTGTTGTTGTATGGAATATGTTTATGTAAAAAGATGTGTTCGTACCTCATACATATAGTTGGTATTTATTGAGTTTGAATGTATAATGAAGTTGCGAAATGGCAAGGTAGAAAAGTTGGTGTTTGTATGGCTCCATGGGGAGTGTGTATTTGTCTCTCCATGACTTATCAAAGGGAAAAGTAGATGCTAGTATGTATTTTTCATGGAAGTTTGCATGGGTCTTTCTAGGGACGGAACTTGAACCTGTTGGTAGGGGCCAACTTGAAAAGTATTTATTTTATGGGGGCCGATATACACTACGCTTGAATTTTTGTATCAAAAATGGCTAAAACCATATATAAAACGGTNTGTATTTTTCATGGAAGTTTGCATGGGTCTTTCTAGGGACGGAACTTGAACCTGTTGGTAGGGGCCAACTTGAAAAGTATTTATTTTATGGGGGCCGATATACACTACGCTTGAATTTTTGTATCAAAAATGGCTAAAACCATATATAAAACGGTATAAAATATACATATGGTCAAAAAATTTGGGGGGGGAGGGGGGGGGGCGCAGCCCCCCTTGGTCCCTTCTAAGTTCTGTCCATAGGTCTTTCCATGCGCACATTATGTTTATTATCCATGTATATCTTTTTATCATAGGCATATTGAAATTACCATGTCATCTCATATTATCCATGTACATCTTTAGCCCCTCGAGACCAAGCATGATCAAAGTTCCGTCCTTGTAGCAACCCATGTTGAAATTACCCTACTAACTACATTAGCCCCTCAAGACCAAGCATGATCAAAGGGGGTGTTTGGGATTTACTAGAAAATGTTAATATCTATTTTTTTTTTTATTGTGGCATGGAGGCCCAATCATACAATGTTTACAAACACTAGGCAATGATTGTCATATAATCAAGTTGCAGTTAAAACTACATGTTTTATGCCATAAGAGTCTTTCACCGCCTTTGTAATTTCTATAAATTGGGACAATACAAGCTTAGAGGTGCGATCCCCTACAAAGGGGACAAAAAATACAAAGTCTACAAAGTAATTGTAGCCATCCGATCCCCTTTGCTTTTCATCTAACGGTCCAAAATTAAGTGGGGGAAAAAAGCGCTCATCCCTATTAAAAAGGGTAAATCCGTCAATCAACCACCAAAACCCGTCTCTTCTTTCCCTCCATCTTCTCACTCACTCTCTATTCATTTCAATTTCACTCTCCATCTTCTCTCTCTAAACCGATCAAAATTTGGGGGAAAAATTAGGGTTTCAATTTTCGATCATCTCTAATCGATTAAAACACATAAAATTAAGGTCGAAAAGATGAATCCAACTGGTAAGTTTATCATTTATGTTTTAATTAAGTTTTAATTTTGATTAAATTTAATTTTTTGCATGCGTATTTTTTAAAACTCTTCACACCGTCACCATCAGGTACCAACTAATAAAACTCTTTTTTGTACTTTTCAAATTCATAATAATCGGGTAAACATACAAGATCTGTTGTTGAAATGTGATCGATATAATGATGCACACCAAGTGCTCGATGAAATGCTTCAACTAGATTCAGGTCATAAATGTGATAGAAATCTGGTTTTAATGGCGATTGATGATTTTCAGGTTCATCATTTAGTGCATTTTTTGTTATCAACTTATTTTTATTAGTTATCTGCTTATTTTTATTAGAGGTTCATCAGTTAGAATATTTTTTGTTATCTGCTTATTTTTATCAAAGGTTCATCAATTATTTTTATTAGAGGTTCAGCAGTTACAATATATAAAAATAAGGTTCAGCAGTTACCATGCCTTCATGGTTAGATTAGTAGCATGCTTATTCACTAGAATAACTTGCTAGAATAGATTAGAATGAGGTTCATCAGTGATTGCTGGTTATCATGGTTAGATTAGAAGTTGTGGATACATTACAATAACTTGTTAGAAATAGATTAAAAAGAGGTTCATCAATGATTGCTTGTTATCATGGTTAGATTGGAAGGTTGCAGATACATTGCAATAACTTGTTAGAATAGATTAAAAAGAGGTTCATCAGTGATTTCATGTTATCATTGTTTAATTAGTACGTTGCAGATACATTGCAATAACTTGTTAGAATAGATTAGAATGAGGTTCATCAGTGATTGCTTGTTATCATGGTTAGATTAGAAGTTGCGGATACATTGCAATAACTTGTTAGAAATATATTAAAAAGAGGTTCATCAATGATTGCTTGTTATCATGATTAGATTAGAAGGTTGCAGATACATTGCAATAACTTGTTAGAATAGATTAAAAAGAGGTTCATCAGTGATTGCTTGTTATTATTGTTTAATTAGTACGTTGCGGATACATTGCAATAACTTGTTAGAAATAGATTAAAATGAGGTTCATCAGTGATTGCTTGTTATCATGGTTAGATTAGAAGTTGTGGATACATTGCAATAACTTGTTAGAAATAGATTAAAAAGAGGTTCATCAGTGATTTCTTGTTATCATTGTTTAATTAGTACGTTGCGGATAAATTGCAATAACTTGTTAGAAATAGATTAAAAAGAGGTTCATCAGTGATTGCTTGTTATCATTGTTTAATTAGTACGTTGCAGATTCATTAGATAACTTGTTAGAATAGATTAAAATGAGGTTCATCAGTGATTGCTTGTTATCATGGTTAGATTAGAAGTTGTGGATCCTGCTGAAGTTAGAATAAGGTTCATGGTTAGATTAATGATTGCTTGTTATCATGGTTAGATTAAAGTAAGGTTCATCAATGATTGCTTGTTATCAATGATTGCTTGTTCATCAATGATAAAAATAAGGTTCATCAATAGATAAAGAATATGGTTCAGCAGTTAGAATAGGTATGAATAAGGTTCAGCAGTTAAAATAGATGAAAAAAGTGTTTATAGTTATTTTTCATTGAAAGATTGTTCATCAGTTGTTTTTTTTATTAGATAGGAAAGAAGCCTATGACTTTAAGATCCTACTCTCCAAGTGATGATGACTTTGTTGAACACGCGTTTACTACTAAAAGAACTCGGAGTTCATCGAAAGCTGATCAACCGGTTTCTAAAATGAAAACAAACATGTAGTGGATAGCGAGGTTGAAGAATATCAACGTTTACCTATGAAGGAAAAGCGAATGCTCCATAACATGTCAGCAAAGAATATTGCAGAACGTGCTAGCGATTATTTTGAACAGGAAGCTAGTGCTCTTCTTCGACAGAACTAAAAACAACCTGATCTAATAGTTTGTTATGGTTAAATATTTTTTAGTAGTAACCTGATCCAATTGGTGAATGTTTTACTATATATATTAGTTTTTGGTTGGTTGGTCTGGACAAGTTATTTTAGTTTAATAGAACTATCAGTTTGTTATGTTAAATAAAATTGATGAACCTAAATTCATTTATTGTTTGTTGATGAACCTGAAAAAAATTTGATTAACTTTTATAAGTAAATTTTGATGAACCTCTAAAATTTGATGAAAATCTCTTAAAAGAAAGAACATATTATAAGTAAAATTTGATAAACCTGAAGAACTTTTATCTCAATTTTATAAGTAAACTGATGAACCTAAACAATAAATTTGATCAAAATAGAATACTACAATACTATTATCTCAATTCAAATTTACTTTGAATATTATTTTTAAAAAAAAGTATTCTTATCAAACAAACATCACATTTATTTGTCTAATAGAAAAATCAAAGTTACTTTTAGCACTCTTATCAAACAAACATCACATTTATTAAGTAACTACACAAGCAGTCTTCTCAGTCAACTTCGCCTTCCTAGCAGCAGTCTTCTCAGCCAATTTCGCATTCTTAGCAGCCAACCTCGCCTTCTGCTTCATCTCCTTCGCAGCAGCCTTTTCACTAGCCTTCTTAGCAGCAATTTGAGCTTTGATGGCATTGCATTTCTCCTGGTTATGATCGTTCATACTAGATTTGCAGGTTGTACAGTTCTTCTTTCTACGCTTCCCACTTGCATTAAGTGAACGTTCAACACTGCTCTTAATACTC
Source organism: Artemisia annua (assembly GCA_014162995.1). Classification (NCBI taxonomy): domain Eukaryota; kingdom Viridiplantae; phylum Streptophyta; class Magnoliopsida; order Asterales; family Asteraceae; genus Artemisia; species Artemisia annua. The sequence continues at coordinate 252,277 of LBNU01012953.1, read as the reverse complement.
TTTCGCGAATCCTTAGTACTAACCTGTTTTGGACCAAAAAAACAAAAATGATCAAAAAATATGTTGAACAACTGATGAACCTATCATAAGTGATGAACCTATAAAAACTGATGAAACTATGATAACTGATGGGCCTAGGATAACACAGGACAAAAAACTGATGAACCTATAATAACTGATGAACCTATATTTGATGAACCTATGATAACTCCTAACCTGTGATAACATAAAACTGATGAACCTATGTTAACATAACAGCTAAAAACACATAATAAAGGAATAAAAATGATCAAAAAATATGTTGAACAACTTATGAACCTATCATAACTGATGAGCCTATAATAAAACTGTTGAACCTATAATAACTGATGAACCTATAATAACTGATGAACCTATGATAACTGATGAATCTTATTATAATATACTCTAAACAAGTTGTTCTAATGAATCCGCAACCTATCAACTAAACCATGATAACAAGTAATAATAAATGATAAACCCTCTAAACAAGTTATTCTATAGAATCAGCAACCTATCAACTAAACCATGATAACAAGCAATAATTGATGAACCTCTTTCTAATCTATTCTAAACAAGCTATTCTAATTAATCCGCAACCTATTAACTAAACCATGATAACAAGCAATAACTGCTGAACCTTATTCTAATATATTCTAACAAGTTATTCTATAGAATCCACAACCTACTAAATAAACCATGATAACAAGCAATAAATGATGAACCTCATTCTAATCTATTCTAACAAGTCATTCTAATGAACCACATTCTAATCTATTCAAATCCGCAACCTATTAACTAAACCATGATAATAAGTAAATAACTGATGAACCTCATTCTAACTGATAATCAACAATAATCGGCAAAACAAAAACTGATGAATCAAAAAAATTATAAAAAGTAAGCAGATAACAAAAAATAAATTACCTTGATTAAACACATGAGTATCACTTTGAGCCATATCCTCAAATATAAACCCTAATTCACTTCCAATTGACCGATTAAACGGTTAAAAACCCTAACTTGTTTCCAATTAACAGATATGAACCCTAATTGTCTTCCAATTGAGCGATCGGATGGCTAATTCGAAGCCAATATGAACAATTAACAAGATTTGAAGAACAATTAACGATTCAATTAAACGAATATGAATTGAGAGCAAAAAAGCCCTAAATTTTGTAAATTTAGGGTTTATTCGCAATATGAACAAATCAAAGAATGAAAAAAAATTTGAAATTGAATGAATGAATGAATTGAATGGAAATCATTGTGTAAATCCCGTTTATATATGGCCGGAAATCACATCCATGTGTACTTTGTATTATGTGTTTTAACTAAGAAGATCAGATAAGAGAAGGTGGTGAAATTACATCCATGTCCTTGGAGTAAAAAAAGAGCGAGGACACGTGGCATGACAGGAATACTTTGTATACTTTGTATTTTTTTTTACTTTGCAGGCGATCGGGATTCTACAAGCTTATATACATCACCCACATCCCTTGTTTTACCCATATTTTGAAAGAACCTTTTCAAGTAACTTTGTTTTAAACTCTCTTTTTCTCTAAACTTATGCTTGTGAGTTGTGACATATGAACACAATCGGTTTTGAGGCATGCCCTTCTAGTTTGACATCGATGAAGGTTGCAAAGTTGTGCCAAAAGAATTATCTTGGTGATGACGTGGGTGCTTGTGCTTCAGATTTAAACCATAACATTAACAGTAATCCTTAAGTGACTTATATCTCTAAACTTATTATTTTTGGATGTTTCAATTTAATTGTCTACCACTAAATATAAATAAAGAAGTTAGACCGACTTTATCATATTACCTTTGCTTGGAATTATTATTATAAACTTTAAAGCAGATATTAATTAATTAATTAAGGAACTGTCATTTTGCTAAAAAGTGAAAAACATAAATCAGTAATAATTATGTTTTTTGTAGGAGGATAATTATTTTGGAACGAAGAGAGTAACTAGTAATCCAATAGTGACATGGTAGATTTAGAAATTTGGATTTTGCCGTTGTGTACTTGTTGAGATGCATGTGGAAAATGTAGGTTTTGCTAGTGGGGTGTTTCTCGGAAGTGTAGTTGGATCGGCGGAGAAAATCTGACCTTGTCTATCTTGATGGGCGCGCCCGATAATGTCGACAATATTGTTTAAGGGGTGAGACTTATATAATTTTCAAGTTAGCATTAATACAAACAAAAAAGGTGGTGCAACAAGTTCAAGTGTAAAAGTTTGGTATATCCATAGAATCTTTATAAGTAGAGTGTCATTTTGAAAATCAAAATCAAATAATGTACAATAGATAAGATTATTCTTGCTCTTTGTAAAAGACAAACAACATAACTTCATGGTCCCATATGAAATAATGCATAAAGTACATGATGGTGCAAATTAATGTGTTACATTGACTAGTTGATGTCTAGTTGTCTACTACGCAATTTATGTGAACAGAAATTATCGAACAAAATTTTTGACTCAGGAGTGCGTTCTTAACATGTTACTATCATAAAACAAAATTCCAGTTCAAGCTAATTAATTTTTATACAATTAAATGTAGTTTGAGCTAATTGTTGGTTTTTTTCCATGCAAGGTTAACAAGATATGTTTCACCCGTAGTGCACTAAGGGGGTGTTTCTTTTTTTTGTTGGCTAAGAGAATGGGTCCACAAACCCATTAAATATTATTTCTTTTTTAAGTGGGACCCATTATTTCTCTTATTTAGTCTATATCCACAAGACATAAATTGTGATCTCCTCCCCAAGTGGCTTATATAGTAGTAGACCCCACACACTCTCTTAGCTAACAATAAAAAGAAACACCCCCTAACTAGGGTAAACAAATAGGGTTTTCCATGTTTAGGTTACATAGAAAAAACACGAGTTTTTTACCAAGATATACCGGTCTAACTGAGGTATCCCATTCCCCATAACCGTTTCCTGACCACCCCATAATATATGTGTACCTAGTGAAGTTCTGGTTAAAAAAAAATAAATAAATAAACATTAGAAGTTTAGAACCCTTGTATATGATTATTTTCTGAAACGAAATTAACCATCAGTTTGTAAGTTAGAAAATAAAATCATGTACAGTCCTGTGTTGATAGATCTCTAAATTAAATCATATATACAGACTTTACACAAAGTACTAACGACTTTCCAATCATCGTACTTGTATTATCGTTGCAAACAAATGTACTTGTTCTTGTGCAAAAATGTAACAAGAACACCACATGTCTCAAGAATGAGAGTTTTTGTCAAAAACCGTTCATTCTTGCAGACTATGATGCTTTTATGGCATTTGTGAAAGAGCATTAGTTTATTTGCAACGGAAAATCAAGGACCAATGAAACTTTTGGCTCTCCGTGTGAACTTTTTCACTATCTTTGTATTGGAAAAGGTTAAAGGGAGCTCTTCTTCAGCAGCCTCTTCAGTATTATACCACCCATTTGAGTCATCAGTTCCTTGATTTATTTCGTTGGCCATGAAATCATCAGGTGTGTCAGGCTCATCTGGTATGTCTCGATATAAATGCTTCAATATAAATAATGCAGTATCAAGGTCTTTCCAATAATTTCTGCAAAATGTGTCAAAGTCAGAAGCATTCACACTTTCAAAGAAACAACAAAAGATTTACGCGCAATAGATGGATACTCACGTATGTGCTCCAACAGCGGATATGTACTGATGCTGAAATGTTTTGTCCTGCATTGATCAATTTAAAGATATAAAGTGAAGTTAACAAATCTTTTCTCGCTTAAAGTATCTAAATGAAAACTTAGTGTGTATCTTAAAGGATTACAAAATTAACATATATGCATGAACCACATGTGAAATTTGATGGAAATCACCTTCTTCTTTTTTATTATTTTATTTATTTATTTATTTATTTTTATTATTATTTATTTATTTATTTATTTTTTTATTATTATTATTTTTTTTTTTACAAATTTTGATTTAACAGTTTTTTAGAACACTTGATCTGCAGATAGTAAAAAAACATACTTGAAGAACATGATCGATTCGTCCATCTTCACTCCCTGTTAACTTCTCCAGCATTAGTGAACCATAGGATCTTTCCACTACTTTGGGATTTTCTGATGTCTCCGCTGAGCATAAACAAAAGTTACAAATCAATAAATTGTTGGTGCAATGCAAGAAAATAGATGAAGACCTAAATATGATTACAGGAACCATGTTATTACAATACTACTAGAAATTTCAATATATAACTAATTAAGAGATTGTCACTATCAGCAATAAAAACACATTTTGGTGACTTTTGATTTGCTTGACCCGTTTCTCTTTTAACCAAAACTTTTCATATGACTGGTTAGGGAAAAACAATAACCCAAATCGACCCATTCATGTGTAAATGGATAAAAAAAGTACGTATGTTTGACGTACCTCCAACACAATCACCATCCTTCACTTGACATAGTGCTAGTACTTTGCCCTACAAAATACAAATGGTAAGCCGCCGTAGAGCGTTTAATGAGCCATTTGACCAGAAAGTACCAATATAAATAGTGTTAAGACAGATTTAGCTTATAAATTGTGTAATTGTATGCAATACATATAAAAAAAGTGCATTATATCTAGGACAATTGAACAGAATACAGACCTTTACTAAGCTCATACGATCCATTACCACCTGAGAACTTGACGCAACATCTTCTACGAATTCCTGAACCATCATATATCAGCCATATATGAGTGATACTAACACTTATAAATGGTAGAGATGTATATGGTCTACCTGAAAACCGATATGAAGCCTCTTTCCACCTTTGTGATAAGGAATAATGACTGGACGTGTGTTGACATAATCTTTACAAACAAGTGGTTCTACTCTGTAAAGGTAAGATTATTTCACATTAGTTGTCAAATGAAACTCACTAAAAGTGCCACTTTTACTCGACATACTAGTGATTAAATAAGCACAGAGCTAAGAGATACCTATATGCCACTGGATCGAAAGGGTGAAAAATGTTGAACATCTGCCGACAAGATGGCATTTCTTCTATTATATTTTCATTGTTCCAATAGTCTTTTCCTTCTCCTAAAAAATTAAAAATACGGAATTATAACTGCTATTTAATTAATCAGATACAAAATAACTGCAACTCATGAGAAGAAAGAAATTACCTACTCCTAAACGAACATTGCGAAGGGAAAGAAACACACCAAGAGGAGATCCAACCGCAAAGAATGTATCAACCTGGAATGAACCTCAGGCAGTATTAATAAACAAAGTGAATACATATATAAATTACAAAAATAAAATAAAATTTTAAGAGGTTGAAAGCAAATTTTATAAGCAAAATATGACTTCAATATAGAAAAAACAGATTTTATATATATTTACCTTAAATTCCAGTTTTGTGTACTTTATAAGAGGTGTGTAACTCTTCAGTGTGTCGTTTTTGCGAGATGAAGAGCCATTGGAAAAGCTTTCATTGTTCATTGTTTTAACTTCCTGCCTATCCCCTGCAAGAAATGCACATGAAATCTAACGTATCAGCTTCTAAAGAAGCAATATGTGGCTAGAAAAGACACCAGTGATCATTGTTTGTAAGTACCTTGAGCATTATGCAATTCTAGTTCTTTAATTCTCGCATTCAAAAGGTCAATCTGCATGAAATGAAGTGCTATTAATTACAATTAAAAAAATAAAATGGGAAGCATAAAATTGTTACCTCTTTCTTTAGTGATTTGATTGTGGTATTTTCATCACGCTGGCCAATTTCTTCATAAACTTGATTCAAGTCACTAGCTAAAACTTCACTATGCGTACACGTGCAGTCATCTACACCATTGTCCTCTGACACCATTTCACGTGGACCAGGGTCGGACCCAAGACCAACTTGATCAAGTTTCTTAGAATCCGTAGTTACCATAGGATTTTCAATCCTACCAATAATTGCATTGAAGTCCTTGCCCTGTGTATTCGAAGAAGATGATTTCACGCCGTTTGGAGTGGAAGCCTCGTACTTAAGCTTATCCTTGTAAATCCATTCCATAGGAAATGGGGAAGTCAAAGTCTCTTGATGACAAAGAATGTCATAAGAGAGGACACTTCCTAAAGAATGACCATATAAAGAAATCTGCCACCTCAAACAAACATCATAAGAATAAGTTTGGCATGTGCTATCAACTTATTTATTTGAAAGTATGATATAAAATTTTTACCAATCACTCACCTTTCCATCATAACCAGGATTCCTCTTAAGGAACTTTCGGTATAACATATTTAACTGATTGGAAACCTGCCAAAAGTCCATTGTATCACTTAGTAAAGCTAAAGTATATCCAAAAATAATCATTAGAGCATTTATTTATAGCAAAATATCATATTAGTCAAATCACATAATAACTTTCAAAACACACATCCACACACCTCCTCAACTCGAACTAAATCAAATCTATTCGTAAAGCTAATCAATTTCCAGATGCTGACAAAGTATACATTAAACTTACCGAGTCAATTATATCCTGGCAGTAGATAGGACTCATGTAGTATAAGACATCATGAACCGTTGCACTTAATGTTACCCGCAATCCACGTACACCAGGTAATGTACATTTTTCTACAGCAGATTCACCACTAAGCTTTAAATTTTTCCTCCACTGGCAATACAAAATGAATCACAGCAAGGATAAGGAATAAGTCATTTCACAAAAACTACAATTTAGAGAAACTAAAATATATGACATTTTAACGTAAATTGTGTATTTTTTACAATTTTGTGGAATTTATGTATTTTGCTAAATATTGGGTCTTTTTCTCCTGGGCAACTCTACCCGGCCCATTTGGACTTGTACAAAACAAAGTACATGTTTTAAACCAAACCAATGTATCAACCCATTTGGAAGACAGTATTGGGACCCATAACCTGTGGAAGACGGTATTGGGAGTTACTTTTTTTATTTTTCAATGTATCAACCCATTGTGCCACCTCTGTATAACCAGAAATATAATCACTACCTGACATGGAATGAAAAGAACTCTTTGAGTTCTACGTTGGTGGGTTGTGAGGTGCTGTTCAGCAAGACTAGCGGTAAGATGCCGGAAAATGCCAACGTCATCAACTAAATTGGCTTTCTGCAACCTTTGACCAATACCATGAACCATAAACACTAGATGTCGTACCGGAACCTTTATAAGTTCAAATTAAAAAAAAAAAAAAAAAAAAAAAAAAAAAAAAAAAAAAAAAAAAAAAAAAAAGAGAGAGAGAGAGAGAGAGAGAGAGAGAGAGAGAGAGAGAGAGAGAGAAAGATTAAGATTAAGATTAATTTCTATTCTCAAGAAGATACTGATTAAGTTTATACATCAAGCATCAATTATATCTACAAACAAGATATCATAGTTTTACATTTTACCTGGGAACAGTAATCGTCCATATCTTCCTCTTTTTGTTGGCGTAACTCATCCTACCAATAAGATTAATCAATTAAAATATCACATATATTATGTATATCTGCATTGTGATAAACTGTCAAATAATTTTATATTCCAAAAACAATGGATGTATTGTACCTGAGTTGGTTTTGGTGCATGCGATGGAGCATAACCACGCCTTAACTTGATGCCAGTCCCACCAAACTTTACAATGCTAGAGAATCCTGATGCGTCAACATTTAGCCAAGCTTCCCATGTATCATCCTCGCCAGTAAAAAGAGCATGCAACCCCTGCAAGCAAGATGCGTCTATGAAAGAACATGCCATTATAGACCCAAAAACTAAACTAGCATCAAACACCAACATACCCTAGACCCCTGCATGTCAACTCGGGATGCGAATAGTCCAGATGGTTGAAAGGTTCTGCGACGCCAAACCTGAAAGGAAAAGCCCCTACCAAATCAAACAACAAAACATAAAACCAACAAGACAACAAGTGTGATCATTTCATCTAAGGAAACGTCAACTCAAGATAACAAAGACCGTAGAAAAATTACCAATTGAAAGCACTTATACTAGATATGTACCCATGGCTGACAGACAGCATAATAGGTGGGTTACACAGGTTGAAAAATGTGTCAAATGGGTTCGAGTCAAGATGAGCTAGAAATTTCCACGTCTATAATGAGTGTCACTTACCCTGCCATGATAAGCAAACTCCAATTGTTCAGCAACATCCTCACGAAGTGGAAGCCAATCAAGACTTCCCGCTTTACGAGCAAACCAATGTCCTCTTAGAACACGGCGATTGTCTCCATCCCAATAAACAGGGAAACAATGTCTCCTCACCAAGTCTACCTACAATCAAAACAAAGTGAGGACCCAATATATTTATATAATTATCACAAGACTCATGGGTGTTTGGTTCCAGGGGTATGGATTTGATAGTGTTGGAGTATGTTTTGTTGATGGAATGGGGTCCTACGTACCCATTTCCATTCCACCATGTTATCAAACCCATACCCATGGTGATTGTTGACTGCAAACCAAATAACACCTCAGATATTTTCCGAGCACCTCATACAAGCCTCCTTTCACAGGGACACCAACTCGCTCTTCCTCATCTGTAAACGGTTTGCCTAAAGGAAATGGTTTAAGCAATGAATCTGGCGTGGAAACTGAAGCAGGTGACCCCTTTGGACCTTCGCTACATTCGGCATACTCTTTCCACCAAATAGAAAGCAATTCCTCTTCTTGCTGTATGTGTAAATCATTATAGGCCTCAGCAATGGTCCATGTATAAAGATTTGTGTATACTGATTCACTTGTATATTATGATACATAGATTATACTACCTGCAAGAATGACGCCTCTATTGCGAGAGAATCTCTCATACTAAAGCGAAAATAATCACTCTTCTCTACTGTTTCGGCACGTGGAACGGAAGCAGCTACCTCTGTAGATAACCGACGGAATCAATACGCAATGCACCAAAAAATGTTATCTGTATTTGACTGATTTCAATTTATTTAAATGACAATGCATCACTATGTATGACATGCTTCTTCAATTAAGTAATTCAAAACTATTTAAACTTTTTCGTCCTTGCGCAAAAGGACATCCACCTTAACATTAGAAATTTATGGAATTTCATTTCGTTTCGTGTATTTTAGTGGTCCAATATTAGGCTCATAACTCATATAGACAATCACCATGTCATATACAAGCCATTCTTTCAATTAACTAGATACATCTTGTCTCAATAGACTTGGCATGCAATGCTTACTATAAATCCACCCACCTTCTTACGTAAGACTAACACCCTCATTGGTTATTCTGTCTTATAATAATCATGATCTAGTATAACCATATAGTAGATCGTTTGTGACCAAAAGAAACAGTTATTCTTCAATTTATTTCTAGCATACTTTTACCTAGAAACTTCATAAACACACAAAACACAGCAACAAAAAAGGCAGAAACAAAACTTGCTATGACATTAATATACCAAATACCAAATTTATTACTTCACAAAGTTATCCATGCAAGCACAACTTACAGCAAAGTGCAACATTTACAAATACTTTTCAGGGAATTTGAGCAAATGGTTACTAGTTTGACTCATGACTCTGCACAATATTTACAAATACTTTTCAGGGAATTTGAGCAAATGCAGCGTGATCAATGAAACTGTGTCACCGTTTTTCTAAGGCCTCAATTGTATTCCATGGACATCAGAATATCACATCACCATGTGTATATTCGCAGTAGTAGAGAAAGTTTATTGAACATGTTTAAACTTTGCATATTCAAGGAGGCAGGACCACCTAGATATTGTTATAAAGGTATTCAAAAGTTGGACGGTTTTCCTAAGTTTTGATCAACATGGTTTTTACAACTATTTTGGTATTTCCTAACTTATAAGTTATAATACATTTTCAAAACGGTTTATATTCTATGATATCTCAACGAATAACTAACCATTTTTGTCCATGGCAACCTTACGAAAATACCACCGAACATCACCCCCATCCGACGGACTCCCTGTACGGGCAAGATACTTTTTCCTCCCCTCAAACTGCTCAATTTCATCAGCCAATTTCCTTATATTCGACGCCGTGTTCCTCAACGTTCCCCCCTCAACACTTTCCCCCATTCTCAAATCTCAATTAAACATTTCATCAAACAGATACCATGCATTACAAAAAACACACAAAACCCATGAATATTATGCGATAAAAAATCATGGGTATTGATCAAGATTGAAACTTTATGTGGTTTTGAGGGATTTTGGAATCTGGGTGTTCGGTTTCTTGGTTTAAGAAAAAGGTGGCGTGAAGGTTGGTGTAAAGAATGTTGGCTTTTGAAATTTGGAGGCAAAATTTTTGTAAGAGATGTGATTTTGTGTTAATTTGCTATTTGTACGACTAGACGAGTACCGTGTATAGCAACGGGATTTTATAGCGACGGATCGTTTAGTGATAAACGAAAGTTTATGGATTATAAATGAAAAATAATAAAAGTTAGGGGTGACAAATCTTGCCCAATTTGTAATATTTGGCCGATTTTTGACACATTTTTAAAAGTTTGGGGCGTTTTTTGCCCCTTGCATTTATTTGATGGGCTCTTACGAGCAAAAGATAAAAACAAATATTATTAGATGAGCTAATGGGCACATAGTGTTAATATAACCGGGTGCTTTCGAATCACCCAATTCAACGTCCAAGCAATTACTCTCATTTTTTTTTTCCCGACCAATTCACTTGTCACTGGTAACTATAAAACATTCCAACTATTTTAATTTTAATTTATCTCATGTATTAACTATTTTATGCATAATTATTTAATAATCTAATTAATTAATTGATAGATATATTTAATTAGTTGCATTTTTATTCATTTGTCCCAGCAGATTTTCTCAAATTTGCAGTCAGATTTTATCTTTTTTTCTTTTTTTTCAGAAAAAATAATTAAATATAGTTAAGACTTACATGCTGGATTTTTTTTACAAGATGAATTAAAGGGGTTTTTAGGACTGTTCGGAATGTTTTTAATAGTTGAATTATAATTTGTTCGTTTTAGCCCGTGCCCGTTTGGCCCGATTTATAATTTGCCCGTTTAGCCCGTGCCCGTTTTAGCCCGTGCCATTTTAGTCCGTGCCCGTGCCCGCTCGTTTTGCCACCTCTAATAAAAGTTTGAAGATTTGGAGATTAAACATAATGTTTTGAAACCCGGTTGAACCGTTCTGATCGAAAAACGGATCAATTTAAACCGAGTCATGCTTTTAATAACTGAACCCGTCGTGTATTAGTCCTTGTATTCAAAGCTATATGTTTTTCCCAGTTGAACCCGTTGGTCCGGTCCAGTTTTCAAAACTATATGCAGCATCAACTTGTTAGCTTGTATGAAGTTTTGTGTGTTTTATTAATTTGTATAATGTTTATAATAGCATATACTTTTCATTTTAGACTGTTTTAAAAATAACATTAATTAGTGTATTTAATTATTTTATATTTAATATTATGTTGTAGTTTGTTTAAATTGTACAGCATATTGTGAATATTTTATTATACTTTTTAATAACGGGTGTTTTAATTGATTGTTTTTAATTTGATATATATGCTTTTAATTGGTTGTACAATATGAATAAATTATTGTATTTTTAAGTTATGGGGTGTTTTAATAAGAGTATTAATTACACAATTCGTTTTCTCTCACCCTTGACTTTCAAGATTTCACTTTTTAAGGTTTGACCATTTTCTTTTTATATGTAGTATAGATATAGATTAATATCATTATTATGATTTTAATTACAAATCATGATTAATAAAATACAACTTCTAAGGGTGTTTGTTTCGGCTTATATGCCCACTTATAGCTTATTTAGTTTTGGGCTTATGCTTCATAAGCTCAATGTTTGTGGCTTATTTTGAAACTTTTCGGCTTATATAAGCTTATTATAGCGTAAGAAAGATATATAAGCTGAAAGATTCAAAATTAGCCACAAAAAGTGAGCTTATGAAACATAAGCTCATAATCAAATAAGCCATAAGCCGGCTATATAAGCCGAAACAAACACCCCTTAAGATAAGTTAATTTACAATTTTATTTAGAAAAAAAATTAATTATTTATTTTATATCAACATCATCCGCCTCATTTTCATTTTCCTCATACGTTTTGTGCGTTAACAATCACTCACACCGCATCACTAGACCATAAACCCACTATTATGGGTGTAAATGACTAGTAAAATATTCGAAATCGAGTCGAGCTTGAGCTACTCGAGTATATATTTAAGTCGAGTTCGAGCTTCAAAATACTCGGCTCGTGAATCTCGTGATCCTTATCGAATTTCGTTTAAATTTAACTTTTACCCATAAGATTACAGCTTTCATACAAATCAAGTCAAGTCGAGCTTTATATGTTGATTCTATATCGAGTCGAGCCCGGAATGTGAAAATAATAGAGCTCTAGACGAGTTTCGAGCTTGAGTTTTATATGATGAGTTGAGCTCGAGCTTGACAGTACTCGGCACGACTCTGTGAACCGAATAATCTTATTCATTGCTTCATATGTAATATTATAAACACGAAGGACCAAATATGTTAGATAGAAAGTTTGTAACCGTTTAGTTAGTTAGGTAGTTATTTCGGTTGGGACAAAAATCTAAAAGACACAATGGTTCAATCATACCGATTGGAACCTTATATTATTGCTTGACAAAATTTAACAGGACGTAACTAAAATAGTGAATAACGGCAAATATGTTAAACAAAAATATTGAAAACAAAAAAATAGTGTTAACATATTAGATTTAAAAAGAAAAACGAAAAGTATGATTCGGTTCTTGTCCGACAATTGCTTACAACGACTATCCAAACTGCAAAGAATATATTTATGGAGACAGTTTGTGTGATATAATGCTATGAAAAGCATGTCGGTGCGTGCTATTTCTGGATATGACTTATCCCCGTCATGTTGGACAATAAATATTACCTTAAAGCAATAGTTAGCAAAGCACTTATCCCCGTCTTTGAGTTTCTTAAAACTAAATGTAGGTCAACTGAGACAAAAGATGACTGCATCTCATGCTCATGATGATTAAAATCACATAAAGTTGAATGTTCTATACCCTGCAAGGCCACAACCAAAATACAAACATAAGTAGATAAATTAAAAAAATACTGCATAACATGTCTTGTTAGTTAGTGAGGTTAGTAAGAAGTTAAATTAAGAAATAACATTTATTTCATTGTTTTAAATTCCAATGGTATGCCTCATTAAATTTTACAAATTTTCAAAGATGACAGCATGAATGACATTTGAAAGATTCGTTTTTTGCTATCGTAATTCCAAATGAAGTTTTTAAATCCATCTAAAATACTTATAAGATTATTTGTTAATCACTCGAACTTTGACCAATATATGCCCAGAAACAACATATTCCTGCAAGTAATTTTTTTGCTACATGAGTATCATGAAAAAGCTATCTCACCATTCGGTTCAATTTCATAATAACTTCAAGAAACTTTATATGGTTTAATGTCCCTATATTCAGGTTTTAAGTATAAGTTTTTTTTATGTTTCGTATGCTAAAACCTTATAAGAAGAAATAAATCGATCCAAGCACTTAAGTTTTATTATAACAAAGCAAATAAGTTGTGTTCTTGTGTTCATACAAAAGCTATGATCTTCGTCTTAACCTCATTTAGACGGTTCATCAAACTTTAAATGTGTGTAACGAACACTAAACCTTTTTGAATAATTTTAACTTAAAAAAGGAAAACCCTTGCATTTTTTTAGTAAAGAAATTACTCATCACCACAAACCATTTATAATGGGCAGAACATATGAAAACAGACATGTGCATAAACATCAAGGAGAAGATCAGAAGATTATTGAAGTATACCTTTTTCAAGTTCAAACATCAAAAGAGAAGATGAAAATTGGAGTAGATGATCATTTGACTACACGCTTAATAATGATAATATTAACAATAATGCTACTAATAATAATAGTAATATTAATAATAATAGTAATAATAATAATAATAAAAATAATAAGAATAAGAATTCTACTAATAATTATAATATTGATACTAACACTATTTCTTCACTGATTTCCTTTCATTTCTTTATTTGCTTTCGTTATTTCATTTCATTAATTTAAATATTTTAATTATTAAAACCCCTTTTAAAACAAATGACATTAGACGTAGATACTATCCGCACACATAGCTCTTGGGACGACCTCGGCTTTACCGTTAGCTATACCATACACGACCGTTTGTACCATACCTCTTTTCCTCTTATAAATAAGTGAGTCTAAGTATCTGGCACATGTACAAACATCTCTTAACTCGTTTGTACCATACCTCTTTTCCTTTTATACTTCCTCTTTTCATCAATTCTTTCACCCTCTATCTCTACGTTCATCTAAATCTCAGGATGAGATTTCTTCTTAGGGGGTGAGACTATAACAACCCACAAAATCCCACCAACATCAATTCTACTACAATACCTATAGTAGGTATTTCCACATGTAATTTTTTTGCTTTTACATGCATATCATTGCATAAGTGACTCTCTAGACCTGCTCACGTATCCACACAAGCTAAATATCTCTACCCACACATCCTATAAACCCCTGGTATGTCAAGCATAGGATCACAACAACACCATAATAAGTAATTGATCAATCTAAAACACTAAACTCATCACAAAACCCTAATCCAACTCTAATTAAGCCCTAATCAGGCCTATGTGTTTACAAAACCCTAATTGCTTATGTAAACTAGTTTGAAAGTGTTCAAGACTTATGTATAAATTACCTTAGTATCATTAGGATACCTTAGCATCATTAGACCCTAGTACAACCTCTTAGAGTCTAAGTACAAGTCTCTTAAGCACAAAACCATAACTAGGTCATAACTTCCCGGGAACTAGGTCAAACCTTCCCAAATCTTTCCCATAAGCTACCACCACTTAGTATAAGCTTCTTAGGACTTAATAATAGTCACTAAACACCCATAGGACCCTAACCTAGGCACTAAAACCTAAGCTAGACCATAATCTCTCACTAAGCAAAATTAGGTTATAACTAAACATAACTTACCCTAATCCTAAAACTAAGTACCCTAAGCACCTCAAACACCTCAAGCACTTAGCCTAGCACCTTTCTTACACCAAGAACCCTCCCTAGCACCTCCCTAGCTAGCACACAAGTAGGTACATCACCTACTTGTCACCACATTCCCTAGTCGGCTTCACCACCACCACATGAACCCTAAACCGCCTCCTAGCCTTCATTAGTCACCATGGTAGCTTAGGATAGTCACATGTATCTGCCATGAGTCATCACCCCCTCCTCGACACCTCCTTATACCCTTTGCTTGCTTACCACTCCTAACGAGGGGTATAAATACCCTCGTACCCCTCTCCTTTCCAAACCACACCGCCACTTCTTTTCACCTCAAAGTTTCTGTAGTTAGTAGTATTATAGAAGCCTTGGAAGTCCTAGGAGTCGAGTAGGGTAAGCCTTGAAGCTTGTCGAGTTGTTTTCCCATCGAGAAACCCTAAACCTTTGTTATTTCCATTTTTCGACCAAGTAAGCTTTTCACTAGTTCTAATCACTTAGGTACTGCCTAAGGATTGTTATAGGTTGCCTTAGATCACATATGAACCCTTGTCTAAACCTTGATCACTAAAATTTGCTAGTTTTCTTTTTAAAACCCTAATATGAGTCGAATTGCTATTTTAATGCTATAAGCCCTTCCCATAAGCTATGAACTAGTTTAGGTAACTTAGATAATCTAATATTAGTTAACCATAAACTAGAAAACCTTTTTGTTTCATAAAAATATGATTTGCATGGAATTAGGACTAGTTTTGCAAAGTTTTCAATGCATAGGGGTATATATGGTAACTTTCTAAATATTAAGTCTAGGGACTATTTTTGACATTTCTTAGAAGTTATAAGTACAAGGACCCTTTTTCAAAGTTATATAACCCTAGGATAAAAAGTTAAATAGTTATAAACTTATAAGGACTAGTTTTGCAAAAGTTATAAAGTTAAGGGTATAAATAGTAAATTCTAAAAAATTATAAGTCCAAGGGTCATTTTTGTCATTTTCTCAAAATATATAAGTATAGGGACTAAATATTTGAAGTTTAGATAGTTATAAACCTAGGTAATATAAGTATTATAAGTATAGGGTAGATTTTGTAATTATAGAAACTTAAAGATTATAAAATAAACTATTTTCATACATATAGCAAACCTATTTTTAGGTTAGAAGCATAACACAATACTAGGGAGCTTCATGTGAGGGGTATCATGTAGATATTTCGTTTTGACGAGTTTGCTGTGTTTACGATTTAAAGTGCCCTGGCTCCTCAAACGGTTATATGCATGGCCTTTGAATTATGATGGCCCGAACAGTGTTATGTTATAACTAAACTCTAATAACAATATAACTCAATAGTAAGGAACTTCGTGTGAGGAGTTATATACTTCTGAATTATGATGACCCGAACAGTATTATGTTGGCAGCATAATACAATAGTAGGGAGCTTCATGTGAGCAGTTATACTTCTGAATTACGATGGCCTGAACGGTGTTATGTTATATCTAAGAATCCTAAGATAAATCACTTAATAAACCTAAATTAAACAACTAGAGCTTGACATGCCTCCACAACAATCATAGACCTCAAGATACGTGAGTAAGCAGTCTAGACCTCTAGTCACTTTGACATCAATCAAATAGCCTTAAGCCCAGGTGAGTTTTCATAGCCTCACACCTTTTAAACGCTTTTTAAATGCTTTCCAAACCCTGTGAGGGGGATACATGCTACTTGCTTTAAAAACCGAATACAAGTCTTTTTCTTTGGTTGTTGCACGAGTGATACTATCAGCCACCATTACATAACTAAAATTCATGAGCCATAATCACTTGTGGGTTTTACACAAGTGAATGCGAGTATAGTTGATAGATCTATTGGAGTTTGACACCTCCCGTTGGTTTACCTCAGCCGGGTAACCAATAAGTACTATACTTGAAACCTCTAAGGATTAACTTTGGCAAGTTATCCTTCTTGTCCCCTCATGGTTGGGTCTGCAGCCCCTATGACCCGGACTGTTAACGTGTGGTTTCATGAGCTTAGTGCAACAAACCACACTTCTTGATAATTGTACATGCATTACAATTATCATAAAAGCTCTACATTTTCTCCGATGGGTGTAACAACTAAACCCAGGGAACTTGTATTCACCCAAACACTAAACCTATGAATCTCACTCAACCTTAGTGTTGACCCTTTTAAGTATGTATCCTAGGTAACGAAGCTCTGCGAAAATTATGGCATGAAGTGGCCCAAAGCTTGCAGGACTTTTCACTCAGTAATCATTCAAATTTCATAACAAACTTAGATTTTGGGGACCCCTTTTATAAAACTCTGATGATTTTATTGAATGGTAACCCATTTTATAAAAACGTCTCTTTTCGAGTCGTTTTCTATTACTGTATCTGTGATTCCATGAAGTAATACCCCGTATCCAAATTCCGTTGCGATCTCTGAAAATGGGGGTGTTACACAACGCCCCCGCAATCAGTCGTCTTCATTAATTTCTTTTCTTTTTTTTAAAGTTCCGTATGCTTTTTTTCGTATATTTTTTTGTTTTAGTATTATAATTTTGTATTTTATTAATGGATGACATATTAGTTTGTTTGAAAAAATAGAAAAAAAATAAAATAAAACATGATGCATCCCAAAAAGTCTGTGTTAATGGTGCTATGAGTTATAAGGTATTTTGCCAAGTTGGTATTAAAAGTGAGAATATTAAAATGACAATACTTTTTGGTGTTAATAGCGTTATGACACCTTGAACTCCAATAATTTCAATAACATATTACCACTTTTACTAGTCTATGTCATGGGGTATAAGCCTCGAACACATGAAAAACATGTCGATAGAAAAATAATTGCATTACTCTTGGTTAAGCGAAGGATGCATTATTTATGCTTTTGGTAACTTTACATCTAAAAGTGTTCATTTATGCATAGTAGAACTAGTAGGTACTTGCGCGTTGCGACGGTAGATACACTGTAATAAATTATTTGACAAACAATGCTTTTTGATAATGTGTTTTTTGTGACAATAACTTTATAGAATACGGAAATTTTAGGTTTTATTAACTTTAAACAATGATAAACTATATTATATTAAACGTAGATAGTAAATAACATAAGGGAAAATTCCCGAAATAAACCAGTTGCACCTGGGCAAATCACTTTCGAGACCCTTCTTGCGGGTTAGCCGAAACTAGACTATGGGCAACTGCCACATTGAGCAACTCAACCCACTAAGTGACAAGTGTGACTTTACTGATTACGAGGTACTGAGTCATAGGGCAATTGGTGTACTTTTTGGGCAACTGCTCTGAGTTGCTCAATTTTAATATAATCATGTCGGACACATCGCGACACATGGTTGGGTAGTGCAAGTTGCCAAAGCAACCGGTCTAAAAAAGCACGCCTCAAAAAACGGTCTCTAAAGTGATGTGTCGAAAGGTAACTTGCCTTCTTCGGGAATTTTTCCATAACATAAACACGCCATTTAATTTTTTTTGATAGATTGTATTAATTTTATTTTATGAACATTTTGTTTGATGAGAGTATTTAAAATTTTGTTCTCATAGCTTGTTTGATTTGTACCAAGTGGTTTATTCATTGTATTTGTTTCAATGATTACATTAATTGAAGTTGTTAAATATATACGTTGGTGCATATTGTACAATATGCATGTATAGTTGTATTATTTAACATTAAGTTTTGAATTATCTTAGTTATTTAAGGGATGGAATGATCCTCTTCCATTATAGGTATATGTAGTTTAGATGATATTAATAGCTCAAGATCTTTTTTGTATATTCACGATTATTTTCATCTACTATATTTACAGGAATGTGGCATTTTGGAGTGTGACAATAAGAACAAAATTTAGAAGCACAAATCGTAAATATGATTTATACATTGACACTTCAGTTAACGATCGTTAAACTAAGTTTCAATTAAGTTGGAATCTTCAACTAAAAGGTAGATCAAAACATGTTCTTTGTTGGTTTTGTGAAATCATAAACTAGCTTGTTTTCACCAAAAAAAACATGTCATACACGGATTCACTAATTGTTAGTGGGTTCATGCCTTTTTAACATGGTCATACACCATCATAAGGAATTCACAAAAACGTCATAAAACAATTGCTAGATTTAACTGACTTCAAAAAAAATAATAAAAATTAAATAATAATAATAATAATAATAATAATAATAATAATAATAATAATAATAATAATAATAATAATAAGTTAATTATTTGTAAAGTAATTCATCAATTGCTAGAAGACTGCCAACTTTGACTTAATCTTTTATATAATAAAAGAATTACATCATTTCGGAGTTTTTTTGACAAAACAATCTTAGTGGAAAAAAAATTGGACTAATAGGAATGCTCGATTTTGACACATAGGCGAAATCAAGCAATATGATTGGCTAATAAAAAGTCAAAATTGAATTGATTTTAGTCAAACTTTAATAAATTTGGTGGAGAATTTAATTAAGGAAAAAAACACATAAAAATATAGGTGTCAAATTTATGAAAATAAAAACTTAATAAAAGAGGAGGTAATTAATAAAACATTAGTGGTTGAATTTTAAATATATTTTATGGAGTTAAGTGTAAAATTATAAATCTTCATGTTTTTTGATAACTTTAGATAATAAACAAATAACTCTTTACACTTTATACCCCCTACACTTTATAATATGAACTTTGTTTACAATTACATGAGTATTAGTATTGGTTTGAAACTTTCATCCATTAAAAACTTACAAAATTTTATAAATGTACGAATTAGTTTTAATATACGTTAAATACTTTTAAAATAAATATTAGTTTTAAACTTTCATCTATTAAAATATCTTTTTACTATGTACGTTAAATATAAATAAGAACTCATGTTATCCTATTTAAAAGTTTAATCTATACGTACACGGGTTTGAATATTAAATACAGTTAAATTGTTATTAACGGTAATATAAATATCAAATGGTAAGTACGGGTTACTGTGATATGACAATAAATATACGCGATTGTACTTATAACGACTCATGCAATTAATATTTAAAATTTATATACAGATATCCGGAAAAACATTTTTAAAAAAAACTTTACGGAGTATATTTTAACTCCATCAACGCTCATTATGTGCTACTAAATTCGCACATTTTGTACAACATGATATCAATAGTTAAAGCTAAACAACAACATCAACCTCAACATTAACATCTATGTCAGCTAAACAAAGTTAAATCTTTCATCCAATAAAATTTTTACAAAATATTAATTGATATTAATACATAATGAAAAACTCATGCATACTTATTAGTTGTACTTATATCATAATTTTCACGGGTAAATTCTTATATATTTATATAGTAAACAAAAAATTTAAAATAAACTTGATTTATGTGTAAACTCATGTGATCAAAGAACCTTTGGCCCAATAACATTATAAAGAGACACGCTCAATAATCAAATACAAGGTCGATGCCACGATTATATTTACAATTTCTGCTAACTATTTTTCTTACTTCGCACATGTTGATACTCTAACTTTTTAAAATATACATAAGATTTTCTGTTTTTAAACGATAATACTATATAATTAAATTTTTCTGAAAAACCCCGTGCGTGCACGGGTATTATAACTAGTTGTTTGTAAAGTAATTCATCAATAATTGCATTATTCACATAATATTAATTCCAAAATATAATTATGTTGGTCATGTTTGGCAACAAGCGTTAAGGAAGCGTTTAGGAGCGACAAGCGGTAAGCGGTAAGCATTTAGATGAAAAGCTTGTTTGGCAACATCTCTAATAGCGGTTGAAACTATCCTAACCGCTCCAAAATGAAATGCTTCTTGAATTTACATGTATACCCCCATTTGTTTAATCATTTATTTTATTTTAATGTGTATATGACATTTTTCGTAATTTTACACTTTATAATTACTGCTACAGCTACGTTACCAAACATGTTTTTTAAATAAACAACTAATGCTTACTGCTTATAGCTTACTGCTACTGCCAACTGCTTACTGCTTACTGCTACTGCTACGTGTCGCCAAACATACCCATTATTTTGTTAATACTCCGACAATTTCAACCGCTAACACTATATATTTCTTTTTGGACCAAACCATATTTCACTTCATTTTCAAACAAATATTTATTATGTACAAAAAAATAGCATTAATGTACCCAACACTTTATAAGTTTATACTATACTAGTAATAAAGACCCGTGCGTTGCACCGGGCTGTATGTAAGGGTTCATAGTATACTCTTCGGCCTTTATTTTTACTATTATATAACTTGTTATGGTAACACACCCTTTCTAAAATAGTTTATTGACATGTTATATTGGTACTTATTTAGGCTCCTTTATTTGATACTTTGAACTTGTGTATGTCATTTTTTTATTTTTTTATTATTTTTTTTTTACCTAAAACGTAAAAGTGCAAAGGTTTATTTTGTTATATTTGAATTTTTTTCTTTGAATGATGCACATGGGTTGTATAGAAGTTTTCATAGATTTAAAATACGTGCGATGCACATGAGCTGTATAGAAGTTTTAATAGCGTAATATTCGGCATTTATTTTCGTCATTTTATATTTAAGTTGTCATGGTGCCACACATTTGCTAAGATTAGATGTTACATTGAAAAGAGTCTCTTCACATGTAATTTTTTAATATGTATAAGTTACATTAATTATTTTAAATATGAAACGATGACAGACCTTTTATATTCATCCCCGTGCGATGCACACAGGTTGGACTGCCTCAGGACCCGTGCAATGCACACATGTTGGATCTAATTGTTTTATTCGTAATGTTCGGGACTAATTTTCGGTTCATGTTTGAAACTCTCATTTTATGCGAAAGAAGGACTTCAAATAAATTAAATTATTAAAAGGGAACTATAAAACAAATTTCCTTTTTAACAAAACTATAAAAACATAAAAAATTAAAGTAATTAGTATATTCAAGAGTATAAATTATAACTTGTATAATAAAAAATCAGATCCAATGACCCAATTCCGAAACGTAAACCCGCTCCAATCAATCATTAGACCCGACATTTAACTAAACACAATTTTCTTCTCCTTTATATACTTCTTCGATTTAGAAGATTCTCATTGTTAAGATGATAGTGTGAAAATATTTTTATTATATACTACCATTTTCAATATGTAATATCGACATAATTTACACGGTCATATCAAATATCAAAGTCACGCAATATTTCAAGACGTTTAATTAAGAAAGTGACATTAACACACCGCAAGACAAAAAAACTACATTAAGAGAAAAAATATTAAAATCCACCAACAAAGTGTAGTAATAATTATTGACTAAAAATTGAATGCTCGTCACATTATTTTCAATAAACTTACTCGCAAAGTATTAGCCGTTTATCGGTATTACATGAAGTAAAATATTGCATGTTTAATTTGTAACGTACTATTAATATGAATGCTAAGTATTCATTCCACCGGTGGCCGTGGCGTTGTTGTTGTTGTTGTTGTTGTTGTTGTTGTTGTTGTTGTTGTTGTTGTTGTTGTTGTTGTTGTTGTTGTTGTTGTTGTTGTCTTTGTCATTGTTGTTCATTGGCTTTTTACATGTTTTGTTCTTGATACAATTTTTGTGATTTCTCGATCTCTTTCTTTAATACTTCTTGACGCGCCACAAAAATTAATTAGATATAGTTGATCGTTAGTAACTTAAATACAGTTAATCAATATATTGCATTTTCGATCAAAGTAAAAATGTTCGTGCATGTTTCACTTAATTGATAAGACAACGATGTGTAGGATCTCTTAAACCATTAGAGAAGATGATGTTACTACCAAACATCCTAAGCACCACCTTTATGTCATACATTGTTACACACACAAAACACATGTGAAATTTACATAAAACAATATAAATCAATATGCTAAATAAGTAAGACGATATGATGCTTACTTTACCACCATAATAAGTTGTAGCCCAATGTGCACGTGGTGTACGTGGAGGAAGTTGTTGTTTGTTGTGTGTGATTTTTGACACAATATATAGTTGATAAAATATTTGTAACTCATGGACGGGAAGGTAAAAAGACTAACCACTAATTAGTGTGTTTAATTTATGCATTAACGGCATTTTTGGTTTGTATTTTTTGAGGTTTTAGGCACTAAATGTATAGGTCATATGTACTTACCACTTAAGCATGCAACCTAAACCAAAGTACTTACACATGAAGCCTCCCAATAGCAAAATCAATTCATGAAACATTTATTAACACCCCTTTTGCATTTATAAGACTACTTAATCTTTTATTATATATGATAGCAACATTGTCGTTTATAAACTCTTAAAATTGACGTGTTTTAGATGGTTGGTTTTCTGCTCAGATCCGTTACCAGCTGGTCTCTTCTGCTCAGAGCTGTTGTGGTCCGTCATCGACGGCTTGCTGCTGAATTGGGATTTGACTTTAGATCTGTTAGGTTTTGGTCTAGCTCCTGTTAGGATGCTTACTTTTTTCTTCTTTGTATGTTTTATGTACTTAGTGTACTTTTGTCAAGCTACACCTTTATATGGTTGTGTCTACCAAAAGCTCACTTTGGTGATTCCCCCCACTCAGAATGGTGTTGCTATAGTGTGTCATAACTATTATGGTCTATGTCTTGTTTTGTCTTAACTGGTTATGTTTGATGTAACTTGTTATGTTCAATCTTCCTCCATTTGTGAGGTGTGATAATGTAATCTCTGTTCAATAAAAAAAAAAATGTATATTTGAGCACTACATTCATTGTTAGGGCATATGGAGTATGAAAAAAATGAATCATTTAAAAAATCATTCAAGGCATATATAATACGAGTAGCAATATTTAGTTTTAGGAAATGAGTCAAGCAATATTTATTGGGTATTGCTAACCAATGCTCACTGGGCAGAGGTTAATGTCTAATAAATGAACACAAACGTTCCTAATTAACATAAAAATACATTAAATTGTGGTTTATTTGAGTGAAAATCAAGTTGAAATATAATAATTTATAGTTTATTTAATGTGCATTTAATGCATATTTAATGTATTTTTATTCTTAATTAGGAAAGTTTGTGTTCAAATCATTTTTAATTATACAATTTTGTTAACGTACTACTAACATTTTATCAAGTAATTTAGTACCTAGTATGCATTTAAATGTGATACAAAGAAATGTGCTCATAGTTCACGTGTTGACCATTTACTCCTCTCTAGCAAACAATGTGACCATAGATATCTATTTACGATAAATTTGGATAGATAGGATATTAATTCATGAAAATTAGAAGTTAACTTTATAAGTTTTGACACATAAGTATAACACTACATATTTAAGTTAACGGAATCTTGCCTAAGTTTACAACATTTAAATACTAATAAATTTAAGTTACATAATAAGAATAAAGGTTAATATTTCACACCTGATCGAAGAAAAAAAGTTATCCAAAGATTAGTATTTGATTACTTGCCCTAATCAAAACTAGTATCATTATAAAAAGTTAAGTTATCAACAAACTCATTAATATGGAAAAATTTAACTAAAATATTACTAGTATGAGAGTTTTCTTCCTAAAATGATTACATAGTAAATAAAAACTCAAAAAGTTAAAAGTAGTTGTTATAATTTATGAGCGTCGCTAACAACAATATATAGCTTTGAAAATGCTAGCGAAAAATACAAAACATGTTTTTCATAAAAGGAACTAGCTCTAAAAGTAATCGGGTGGACAATTTCTCTTTAACGTAATATAAAAAATTAATTACAAATGATACGATTCCAATAAAAAAAATTAATTACAAATGATACGATTCTAGTTACAAATGATCCTTCTACCCCCTCTTTCTCTAAAAAAAATATATCTCCTACCTCTCTCTAAATAACATCAAATCGAACTCCACCCTTTCTAAATAATTTCGGCGGTCGGTTTCGGCCGGCCGTCCGGATCTCTTTTTCACTTTTACCTTCTTTCAATAAAAATCCTTACCCACAGATCTGTCACCGCCCACTGTCGCCGTTTACTGCTGATGCCGTTGTCTCCCGGACTCCTCTGCTCAGATCTGTTGCGGTCCGCCATCGATGGCTTGATGCTGCCTTGGGTTTTGGCGTTAGATCTGTTAGGTTTAGGTCTGGCTCCTTTATGGATGCTTAGTTTTATCTTCTTTGTATGTTTTATGTACTTTATGTATTTTTGTCAAGCTACACCTTCATATGGTTGTGTCTACCAAAAGCTCACTCGGGTGATTCCCCCCACCCTTGTATGGTGTTGCTGTAGGTGGTCACAACTATTTTGGTGTATGTCTTGTTTTGGCTTAACTTGTTATGTTCAATGTAACTTGTTGTGTTCAAATTTCCTCCATTTGTGAGGCGTGAAATTAAATCTATGTTCAAATAATAATAATAATAATAATAATAATAATAATAATAATAATAATAATAATAATAATAATAATAATAATAATAATAATTGATTTTAATGAAAATTAATTTCAACCAAACTATTTTACTCGTATCTTTTTTAACCTTTTAATGGAACATGCATAAGTTATGAGCAAACGACCGGACGGGACCGGACCGATCACATTCGGTCCGGTCCTCGGTCTAGGCTTTTTGGTTAATTCGGTCGTCAGTCCGAAAATCTTGCCTTTTTGAATCGGACCGACCGAAGACCGGACCGGACCGGACCGAACCGACCATATTCGGTCTCGGTCTTGGTTTTTACCTTAATTCGGTCTCGGTTTTTGACGGTCCGATCCGGTCCCAGACTAATGCTCACCCCAGCATAACATTTGTTTTTCCACCTTAGCCTCACGATTTTACCATTTGCGTAATGGATGCATATAATAATAACAGATACACTATATCGCAGAGGAAATTCAAATGCATACCCTTATTTTGGTGCATATCAAGGGACAAATCCCCACCATCCATCTAGCTTGATCTAATGGTGGTGATTAAGCTAAGATTAAACCCTAAAAACCTAAGCCCATGTTTTTTTTTTTCTTTTTTTTCCTTTTTCTTTTTCTTTTTGTATTTCTTATTATACTTTTTGTATTCTTTTTTTTTTGGCTTTTTTACCAACTGACGTTCCTTCTTTTTTCCTTTTTTTTTTTTTTTTTTTTTTTTTTTTTTTTTTTTTTTTTTTTTTTTTTTTTGCTTTTTTTACGATTCCAATTTTTTGGTCTTTTTTTGTAATTCACGTTTTTTTTCGCTTTCATACGTTTTCGCCCTTATTTTATGTTTTCTTTTTATGCTTTTTTTACAACTCCGTTTTTTTTCGCTTTCATAAAAAAAGAAAAAAAAATCGCTTTCAACTATGTTTTTAAAATATATCACAAGTGATAATAGTTTTCTCATATGGGTTTCGTGCTGCAAACATATTTGCATACTCTATTATTAGCTTATTTTGGTCATTCATTTCATGAAGAATGATCTTTTAAGTGTATTTCATTCTCTTGTTGTTCAGCTTTTTGGAAGAACCTTTATATCACAGATTTACAGGTGATATCACATATGTGTCAACTTCTTCTTATTATTGAATCAGTGGTGGTGATGTAGGAACATGTGATATCACAAGTAATACAACATGTGATATATCACAGGTGATACCACATGTAACATATCACAGGTGATACCACCTGTATCACAGGTGATACCTAATATCACTTGTGATATATCAATGGTGATACCTTTATAAACCAAAGACAAAACACCTTTATAATCCAAAGACTTGAAGAATACAATAAACCACAATTACTGTCACATGTAAAAACACAATTCATAACAATATCACATGCGTCTCTTTCCTCCACTGCACTTATCTTCAAGATCAAAAGATGAAATACATGTCAACTAGTAAGCTTAATACCTAGCGGCTCATACTTTTGTACTTTGTAAAAAATGTTCAATAAAACATAAAGAGTGACAATACGCTAATAGTTTGTAGTTGTTTCCACATTCATAAGTAATTATTGTTGGAAACGAAACTTAGAGCTTCCATCAACACTTTGCGTGAGATGAATGTACATAAATATCTTCATAAAATGTTCAATGAAATACAAAAATCTCCATAAATATCTTCAAAAACACAAATAAATTCCAATAATAAAAACAAAATCATCACAATAATATATCAGAAGTGCCATACCGTCATCCTTAGTTGGAATATGTTCATTTCGAACCAGTTTATCCCCGGATCTGGTTCTGCTTGCCTCGATTCTTCTATTTCTATGTATTTTATTTGATTTTAATAGTTAAAAACGGTTGAATTTTGATGTTTTTGGTAGATTTCGAAGTTTGTTAGAGAGAAAAAGTGAATTAGGTGTGTGTTTTTGTGTGTGTCAGTTGTGATAATGAAATGAGAGAGAAAAGTGGTGGGTAGGGGAATTAGTTATGAAAATTACATTTTCAGTCCTCCCGTGTTTTTTTCCCTTAATCTTGTTTGTTAGATCAACGGTCTAGATCAATCCCTCAGTATGTAGGGAAAAGTGGGTATTCAAACTTTTTAATTTTTTTAAACAACAATTTTTTACGACTTACACCGCTTATTTCATAATTTTTATCTCACATGCCTCACAAATTATGATTAATATTTATACTAAAACACATCCTTACTTCATATTTATCTTATTCAATGTGAGAAAATATGCGAACCATTTCTACTTTGTGATCCTTCTTTATATAAATTTACAAAGGGAAAATTCTTGAAGTAGACCAGTTGCTTTATAACTGATCATTTTCTAAATTATTTTTTTTGATGACTCGAAACTAGATCGCGGGCAACTGCCACGTTGAGCAACTCAAACCAGTAAATGACAAGTGTGACTTTACTGATTACGAGGTGATAAGTCATAAGACAACTGTGATGAGTCACAGGGCAACTGCTCTACTTTGATATAATAATAGGACAACAGGTCTACTGTATGAACACATGACGACACATGGTTGGGTGGTGCAAGTTGCCAAAGCAACCGGTCTATTTTAAGTTACCAAAAAAAAAAAAAAAAAAAAAATCAAAAAATTCTAGAAAGGGATCAGCATAGGGCAACTGGTCTACTTCGATAATTTCCCCATTTACAAACTCTGTAGTACTATTCATTTTATACTTTCAAATTTAGTCCTTCAACTTTGTTTGCAATTTTATTTTTCGCTTAAAACTTACAATATTTCATACTTTTATCTTTCAATTTTACATAACTTCTTCTTCAATACTTAAATTTATTCGGCTCGTAATTTAAATAAAAATGAAGATGGGCGAATGAAATCAACCAACATTTATCATTGTAATTGTATGGAATTTCTTATGTTTAAACGGAAAAGAATATAAATATATACATATATTTAAGCACAAATCAGACATTAGATTATTTTGGGATTAAGGAAACATTAAAAGATGTGGTCTTAGATGTATAAGAAACATTTTATTCATGTAAAATCTAGCATTTAGAAATGTATATTTGCTAAAGTTTTTTCTAAACAAATATTTACAATGAACTAATGGGTCATACTTGTTCCGTCTTAAAATAAATGTCACTGAAAATGAATGATATTTTAGAAATTTCAACTAACTGCATTTTTCACAAAATATAATTTCTATTCATTAAAGTATTTCCTAATTAGTTGAAAATAAAGTGTAGAAATAAATATTGATAGTTATTTTGAGACCGAGTGAGAAATAAATACTTATAAGAAACTAACACCAAGTATTTAAAACTCCAATTTTTAATGGATGTTAACTTTTACAATTGGATAATCCATAAATTTAATCCAATATACTACTTATATAATGTTGTTGAAGCAATTTTCCATAATCATTTCTTTAGCCCTGCGACCTCGGAGATAGTACGAACTCCTTCGTCCTTTGAGTTGAAACAAGACAGAACACCATTAGCTCACCCCGGAGTTTTATTCTGAGACCAAGCTCCGGCATGAAGTATATGCTTGTTATGAAATATGAGATATCGGAGTCTGAGAAAGTGTGTGTCGTTTAACTGAGTGAACGACCCTTTTTATACTATCTGGCTTAGGCACCACAACACGAGTACTGTGGAGGTGAGATTGTCGTCTAGGTGCAAAGAATAAATCGTTGATGAAGGCCAGACGCTGCATTTGAAGATTACCTTGTCACGATGTCACCGGTGATTGCCAAACACTTAGTACTACTAAATATGCCTAATTACAGTTCACTAAATCTTACATCCTATTATCTACCACTTTTAGCGTCGTTAAGCCAATGGCCATGGTCCTAACCACTAAGGGATACTTGGCAAGTATATTAATGATTCAAGGAATTAACTTTCACATGGTTACCTACTAATATTTACTATCAACACGCAGCCACGGTCTATGCAAGGATATAAGTCTGTACACGCATATAAACTATCGACAATAAAGCCATAATGAACGTAACAAATCATGCCATTCATAAAATAAAGTCATAAAAAGGCAAGCACGAAGAGGCTTAGCCTTCCATTATGTACATAAAATAAGCAAAGATAGACCAGTTTTGAAATATTAATGATAGACATAATGATCAAACTGAAAATAAAGAATGTTTATAATGTGTAATTCCTTGATTTCTTGATGTTTCTAGCGTTGGAACTCGTGTTACTGCCTCATGAATACGTTCTCTAAGAATAGGTTATGAATCGTAGCCTAATGTGTGGCTGAGTTCGATATTTAAGCTGAGAAAGGGCCAATTCCATGTATATATATGGCGTATGCCATTTGGGCCATATACACCCTATAGCCAATGCACTTACCACGTTATTGATTTTCAGGTCCATACGTCGTATGCTTAGAATAGGGTAAACGTCGTATGGCCCTCAAAATTTAGTAAGTTTCTTCAAAGTAATGTGTATACCCCGTATGCAAGAGTGGGATTATACGTCATATGTCTTGATTAAAATTTGTACTTTTTCTCCTTTGGCTTCTTTTATGGTGTTTTCCGGTCTTTTCCGTGATAATTGCTCCACAACTCCTATTTAACACTATAACAAAATAGATAGTAATTAAGTACCAAATAACATATAAATGTTATAAAACTTGCAATTATCGTGGGATATTGATGGTAAATCAATGTTCTTATTTGATGTCATCAGCAACTTCCAAAAGTTCAACGCTATCTACAAATGTTTATTACGTTTGAGTAGTAGTGGGGAAAACATTGTTGATCTTTTAAACCATATTAGGACCACATATCGTGACGAGTCAAAAGAAATACCATTTTCTCAAGACAACGTGTGAAAAATCTTGAGAAAACACCCCAAGTGGGATGTGTCCGAGCCCGTTGATCTCACCAGACATACCGAGCTATTCGAACATGATCCGAGACTACATCCCCCCAACAAACCACGTCCCGCAAAAAAATTAAATCGGAAACCACGCCGAGCACCGTGAGATGTAAAAAACAAGATTTTGGGGATACTTTTACTAAATGGATTTAGACTCAAATAGGAAGCCGCTTCATTGGCGTACGATGTGGCAAAGGAGAAAGACCAGACAGTAATACATTTGGAAGAAATGAGGTTTCTCGATACTAGCACCACGGGATGTCGGACGAGGATGCCTACATGATCAACATGCAAAAAAGAAATCCGTTGAAAATATATACGTGGCAATTAATTATCGTATTGTATTTTTGTCGTATTGTTTTTAATTTTTTTCGTAGGTTTTTTCCCATATGTTTTTAATTTTACTTTTGTAATGTAAATTGTATTTTTATTTGAATGAATGAAAAATTAGCTGGTTTGAACAAATAGAATAAAAAAATAAAATGATGCGTCCTAAAAGGTTTGTTTTGGCTTGACTTATTAGTGAGGGAGTATTTTGATGTGCGAGTTTTAAAAGAGGGAATGCTTAGGTGACAATGAGTCGGCATAAAAAGAGGGTTTTTTTCCATCTTGCCATACCTAACACTCTTCTCACTTACTAGTCCATGTCATGGGACATAAAAAGCATGTCGATAAGAAAAATAATTGCAATACTTTATGTCGCGTAAAGGATAAATTATTTATGCTTTTAGTAACTTTATCATTGATGTGTAGGTTTTGCAACCTTGCAATAGGTTTTACCTCTCGAGGGATCTCGAGAAGCTTGCAATCCCCACCAGGCAGTGTACCTGACCGATGTAGTATAGTGTATTGGCAAGTACCGGGGGATTGATCGTTCTCTCGGGAAATAGTGTCGTTAGGATTGAAAACTACTCTAGTTTAGGTCTAAGGGTTGAGGGATGATTCTTTTTGTATTTTTATATTTTATAAAAGCAAGTAAAATATCGGGTATTTGGAAGAGTGGGCGGAATTAGTTGCTAGTCAACTAACCCAAATAACTACAATTGCAAATAAAATAAAATAACAAGAAAAGTAAATTGGTTGTGAAACTTATATGGAGAAAAGTGTGTTTACTTATATTTCCTTACTCCCTAGCTATCTTTTACCAGTTAATTGGTTTGTTACAATTGTGTGGATGACGGGTTGTATTCCTTTAAACCATTCGTAGGGCCGTGTACGATCTTCCCTAACTCTATAAGCTCCTACTTCACTCTATGTCAAGCCGACTATAAGCTCCTAACATGAGATCACTAGAATTCACTTATGCATTAAATACAACCATATAATCGTAGTACAAATCCGATTCATGTTTCTTAAGACGTTCAAGCAAGTTACCATATAGGAGGTTAGCCAGTTTTCTTAAGCCTAACATCAACATCACCCACCCACAACAATCAATAACAAACCAACAACAAGTAATCAATAGCTAGGTTTCATTAGATCTAAGCAAACACAAGAGAAAGCTAGCCTAGCATGTTAAAGTAAAGACAAGCATAAGATATAATCAAGCAACACATAGATATATTGATTGATTTGAAGGAAGACTTATCTTTAATTAAGCATGAGTGAATCAAGGGTGAAAAACCCTTAAAAATACAGCAAAATACGAACTAGGGTTTATCCCTAAAGTTCTCCCAAAAGTTATACACTTAATGAATGAAAATTGGAAAAGTACATATAGAATTTACATTCTGACGGCGTCAGGTTATGGATCCTGACGCCATCAACTCGCCGTGTCTAGGGTTCTCGGATCACCTAGATCTACTTCTGACGCTGTCACTCTATAAACCTTCTGGGCTGTCTCTCTTTAACTTAACACCTGATGGCCTACATGTCAGGTGTAAAAGTGATAATTCCTTCCTTGGTCGTCTGGTATAGTCTAAATCCACTCCTTCATCATAAGGTGACGGCGTTAGCATCCAAAGCCTGACGCCGTCAGGTAGGAATTCCAGCACGCTTTTGAGACTTTGTCGTTTTCTTCACTTTTATGCTCCAAAAACGTCCGAAATGCAATGTTTTTGAGAATTCCTCCTGAAAGTACCTAAAATGACAAAAGGAACGATTTAAGGCAATATTTGATCATAAAATAACGATTTAGGGATTAAATAACCCCCTAAAAGCGTAACAATTTTGCCTCATCAATCATCTAAAAATATTCTTTTATCCATGTTATCATTAATTATATTGATAAAAATGATGGCCAGTCTACTGCTAGGAACATATATTGTTGCTATAGTAATTGTAATAGTCTTGTATCGGGCTAAATGAACTAAGCTAATAGGCTATACGTTTTAGTCTAATAGTGTAAGTATCCTAAGCCTAAGCCACGAACCAAACCCAAACCTAAACCCATGCCCATTAACGGAGGTGTTGGGATGTTATATACACACAAGTGCCCTCACTTATGTGTGAGCGATGAAGGTGAGGTCTAGTGTGTCAAATAGAAAACCATATCTCTTTTCTTTCTTTCTCCCATCTCCTCTCCATATCGTGACAACACCACCACCACCATCAAGTCACCATATTTTATTGTTTACTTGATCATATATGGGAACCTACAATTGGCATCATAGACATATCATAGTTGTTTGTTAGATTAGTTATGTTAGATTTGTGTTTGAGAAACTTTTTGAAGGTAGTACAACACGGGTGAAATTTTCGAGTATTTTCATTGCTCAAATCTTAGATTTATCCATTAGATTAGTTAAAAGTTCGATTTTTATGATAGTATAAGTGTTTACCTAGTCATTCATCTAAGAAAAACCCAAAAAGCAATCACAAAGTAGTGATTTTTAAGGATTTTTTGAAAGTTATTGTTCAATAATTTTTCGCAAAAAATTGATAATTTTGATTTTTCTCAAAATCTTCATATTTTCTGGAAATTTACGTAGCAGTACTTGATAGTTGAGATTCGTCTAACTTAGTGACATGGAAAATTCAAGAACTTTAGGAATTTCGAGAACTTCAAGAATTTCGATTAATTTAGAACTTTTGAGAAAAATTAGTTTCAAGTAATCCTAGGTGGCAGTTTTGAGAACTTCATAGTAGTTGAGATTCCACTAACTTAGTGATGTGGCAGTTTCGAGTAATTCTTAATTTCGAGTAATTTGGGTATTTCGAGTAATTTTCAGGACTTTTTGGCAAGGACCTTTTCAACCTGAAATAAGCAGTTTCGAGAAATTTCAACACCTTAGACCAATTTCAAGAAACCTAGAAACTTTCGAGAAACTTTGCATCTTGCGAGTAATTTTCAAACTTTCGAGTAATTTTGGACTTTTGTAAAAAAGAAACCTAACAACCTAAAAGTTAAAATTTCAAGAACTTTTCAACTTTCAAGAAACTTTAACTTTCAAGTAATTAAAGTTTTCGAGAAACATCTTTAGACAAGAAATTTTAAGAAACCAATAACACATCATCAATCCAAGATCAACTTATACACAATGTTGATTCAACAAGACATTTACACAGGTGGAAACAAGAACCATTCTCTTATGCTCGAAAAAGGTGGGTTTCTCCAGAACAAGCCTAATGGAAAACTCATGATCATGGAACGAGTCAGAAGGTTATGTCACGGAACTGAAATAGGGCAACATGACCTGGAAAACAAGCTGCTAACTAAGTTTGAGAAGTTTACGTCTACTCTAGAAGTTTCTAGGTTTCTCGAAATTGGTCTAAGGTGTTGAAATTTCTCGAAACTGATTACTTCCGGTTGAAAAGGTCCTTGCCTAAAAATTACTCAAAATTTCCAAAAAATGATTTAAAATACCGAAATTACTCGAAATGAAGAATTATTCAAAACTTCGATGTCACTAAGTTATTGGAATCTCAACTACTATAAACTTCTCGAAACTGCCACCTAAGGTTACTCGAAACTGCCACCTAGGATTACTCGAAACTAAGTTTTCTCGAAAGTTCTACATTACTCGAAATTTTTGAAGTTCTTGAAATTCCTAAAGTTCTCGAAATTGCCACGTCACTAAGTTAGTGGAATCTCAACTATCAAGTACTGCTACGTAGATTTTGGGAAAATATGAAGATTTCGAGAAAAATCAAATTTATCAATTTTTTGAGAAAAATTCTGCAACCTTGACCTTCGAAAATCCGTAAAGGACACTAATTTTGTGATTGATTGTGGGTTTTTCTTATATGAATGACTAGATAAACACTTATACTATTATAAAAATCAAAACTTTAACTGATATAAAGGATGAATCTGAGATTTGACATATGAAAATACTCGAAAGTTTCACTCGTGTTGTATTACCTTCGAAAACTTTCCTAAACACAAATCGAACCTAACTAATCTAATCAACAACTATGATATGGCTCTGATGCCAATTGTAGGTTCCCATATATGATCAACTGAAACAATAAAATTTGGTGACTTGATGGTGGCGGTGGTGTTGCCGTGTACAAATAGGAGAGGGGAGAAAGAGAGAAAAGAGACAGGGTTTCTATTTCACACACTAGACTTCACCTTCAAGTACACACATAAGTGAGGGCTCTTGTATGTATATAACATCCCAATGCCTCCATTAATGGGCTTGGGCTTGGGTTTAGTTCGTGGGCCATATTAGACTAAAAAGTATAGCCTATTATCTTAGTTTCTTTAGCCCGATATAAGGCTATTACAATTACTATAGAAACGTTAAATATTCCTAACCAATAGATTAACCATCATTTCTAACACTATAATTATTGCTAACTGATGTGTTGTCGTTATACGTATAAATTATGTTATCAAGTTTTTAAATTTATATTTAGCCGACTTAACGCATAACAAACACTAACGGGTAGTGTACCCAATCAATGTAGCCTAGTTGGTAAGTAGAGTGTCGATCACTAAGAGTGGAACGTTAACACTTAAATATCTATTAGTATTTTAATCCTAAAGTTAGTTCTAATTAAACCTAATCTAATGCAAAGGGGTTTTCTGCCTGAGAGACTGGCACGATTTGTATATTAAGTAAAACAGTAAATACAAGTGGTCAGGTGAATGACACACACATACACACACATACAGAGATAGAAAACAGATAGCAGATAAGAGGTCAAGCCCATAGTAAGGAAGATGTGCTCGGTAATCGTTTAGTTATATATAATGACTACTAATTATGTTCTTTCTCTATGATTGCTTACATGTATGCATATCGGGCTCATGTTTAGATCCAGTCTAAACGTTTAGATTTCGGTTTTTAAGTCTTCTCAACGAAAAGCCTTGTCACAACTAATTAGAAATCCGCATTAACTCTTCCTTAATGATTACTTAGTTTATTTATTAATTAACCATATAGGAGCTTACATTAATCATGCAAACGATGTTAATGAAGTAATTGTGCGAGCCAAATAGGATACAAGGCACGATAAACTAATAAAGTAATCAAAACATACGCATAAGCATTGCAGACCAATAAAACATCATATAATCTTCGGTGAGTGAAAGTATATTAAGTACGAATCTAATGAAAGAAAGAGCATGCTAACCAAACGATTAAAGAGTACTAATACAATTAAGCTAATCTTCCTATGTAATTAAGCACTAGCAGGACCTTCTAATGCCTCTGAATTTGTTCTTCTGGTTGTGTCTTTTGTGTGGTCACGCCTGTCTTTCGTGTGGTTGAATGGTGCCCTAATTTGGCAGTCGAATGGGGTAATTATACATTCTGGAAACAGAATCGATACGGTGTATTCAGGTTACTTGATACGCCGTATCTAAGTAACTTCGCGTGGGGTCTGAGATTATTACATTCTGGAATATTCGTACACCGCCATATGATATGGCGCATCTCTGATCTCCATACGGCGTATGCTGTCTTCTTATCTTGGAAATCTAGTGAAGTCTTCAAGGTAGATACGATGCATGTTGTTGATGTCATGCAGCGTATCATGGGCAAAGCAAGTCAGATCTTCCCATTGACTAAGGTTTCTGATGCAGGATTTACCGACCAGGTTTTAATATTTATAAGTTGCTCGTCTACCTAAGGTCTACCTAATGCACTATCGGGCAGTGTACCCAGTCCTGTATGGTATAGCTAACAGTAAAGCCGAGGTCGTGCCAAGAGCTATGCGTTCATAAATTATCTATGTTTAGTGTCACTAGTTTTAAAGGGGTTTTTGATAATAGATTAATTAAACTACGGAAACGAAATGACAAAAAGCAAGCAAATAAATGAAGAGAAATCAGTTGGGAGAAATGTGTTAACCTAATTACTACTCTTGTTATTATCATGACAAGTTTTCTAATTAGTGTGTAGAACCGTAGGGGGGGGGGATACGGTTTCTTCGACTTTTAGAACGTTTAAAAACTTTAAGCCTTGAAGATAACCAAGTGGTCTAAGTAAGAGCAACCACAAATACAATCACAACCACAAGTATATAAAGCGAATAAAGGACACAACGATATATACTGGTTCGGGATGGGGGGTTTATACCGTCCGTACGTCCAGATGCGAATCCACGACACTATAGTATTCACTCTAGTATAATCCTTTCGGTGGAGTACAAACCGTTACAATTCACTCCACCGATATTCACCGATATCGATGGTCACAAAGAAGGAGTTACTCACCAACGGTATTCCGCCCTCGGAAACCACCCAAAAGAATCTCGCGATTCGACTTCACCTAAGGGTCACCAAGACCACTACCAAGACTTCCCACCGGAAGTATCAAACCCCAACTAGATCCCCAATGATCTAGGCTTGGTCACCAAGACATAAGACTTCCCTTACAAACAATAGAATGAATGAATGTTTGTTTAATCAAGCCCTAACCTAACCTAGAGACTCGATTGTAATAGAAAGGGTAAAGATAAGAAGACCCTCGACACAATCACAAGAGTGGATTAAGTTCTTGAGATTCTTCCCTTGCAAGGAGATGTGTTCTTTCAAAGATGCTAGTGTATTTAACTAAGAACACAAGATAGAATTAGAGAGATTAGAGAGAAAGAATGTAGAGAGAAAGAGTAATGGCAAGGGGTGAGGAATACATGAGGCAAGGGGGTATTTATAGGGCAAGACCCAAACTTGGAAAATTTATCGAGCCCGGTGCGTTGCCCACGCGTCAACGCGTGGGTGACGCACTAGAGGCACTGTACAAGTTTCCCAAGATTTGGGTGTTGGTCTTGTAAATACCTACCCTTGCTAAACCCCCAATTGTACTTCACACACTAACTTTATCATTAATCAATCTAACGTTTACCAACTCAAATAGCCAATTTGGAAAATATTTTGTGGATTGTTTATAAGAAAACCAATTATCAAAGATAGAAAGAAAGAAGAGATAATTGGGTAGGGGTAGAATGGGTATTCCTCACATGGCATAAAAGAGAGAAAAGAATATGCCATAGGATATTCCTCTATAGGGAAGAGTGTGAGAGGTTGGGTTAAGAAGTAACCATGTTTAGGTTAGAAGTGTGTAGAGAATAAACCATGGTTAGGTTAAAGGGTATATCCAAGAGAATATTCCATCCTTGGTGTGGTTAAGAGTTAACCATGGTTGAGTGAGAATGGGTGTGAAGAGAACTAACCATAGTTGGGTTAGAAGTGAACCATGGTTGGGTTAAGAGAGGATATCCAAGGGAATATTCCTTCCTTGGAGAAGAGGGTGAGTGAAAGGTTGGGATGTGAAAGTGTGTAAGGAATATAAGGTTTTGATTGTGTGTGTGTAAGGGAATATGTAAGTATGGATGTGATGGGGAGCCTTGTGTGTAGAGAGTGAGATGGTTGTGAGTAGTGTGTGTATTTTGAAAATAAATTTGTTGGGAAAGTGATGTGTGTAAGGTTGTAGGAATATGTAAGAGATGTAAGGGTGTGATATGATGGGGAACCTTGTGTGTGTATATGGGAAAGTATGTGAGTAGTGTGTGTGTGTAGAAAAGAGTGTATATGTATGTGTAGAAAAGTAGTGTGTGTATAAGAGAGTGTATGTGTGTGTATAAGAAAGGTGTATGGGAAATGTATAAAGTGAAGGGAATATT
Source organism: Artemisia annua (assembly GCA_014162995.1). Taxonomy (NCBI): domain Eukaryota; kingdom Viridiplantae; phylum Streptophyta; class Magnoliopsida; order Asterales; family Asteraceae; genus Artemisia; species Artemisia annua. Next base: position 213,892 of record LBNU01012953.1, on the reverse strand, counting down.
GTGTGGGAGTATGTGAGGAGACAAAGGCACCCTTTTGTGTAAGGTGTAAGGGAATAAATAAGAGGTTGTTGGGAAAGGATTTTTGGAAGGATTGTGGGAGATTTGGTAATTTGACTTTTGTGAAAATAAGATTAAGAAAGGATTAAGAAAGATTAATAAATAAGCTAATTGTCATTAAGAAGAAAAGGTTTAGACAATTAAGATTATGAGTTGAGAAAATCATAGGTTACTTATAAGTCCAAGTAACACAACGTCGAGAATCCATAGTTTCATAACTCGTGAATTTCCATGACTCGACGTACTCAACTAACACCTTGATACAAACAAGTCAAGTGCTTTGCCTTGATGTAAAGCATAACCCATGCGGGAAAGGATACGTTTACGCAAAGAGACATCTGACTTAGTTTGACCAATAAGGGAGTAAACCCGTTACGTGATTAGAGAAGACGTAAGCACGGGATATGAGCATATGGATGCTTTCACGTGATGTTACGTGAAATATATAAGCTCCCTACGTTTATAAAATCCTTGGCTAGATGCGAGAGTTAGAAAACATGAGTTGGTGTTTTCCCGTAAGCGGGTGTTTTAAAAGTTGGATCTCTCTAATCCCAAAACTCGTTTCGAGTGTTCTCAATTAAGCACATAGCATATTCATACCTGTATTGAAAGATCCACATTTGTCGGGTAAGGGGAAAGCCGACTTTCAAAATTCGTCCTGATCCATACAGAAGCCTAGCGCGTCAGCCACGCGTTGACGCGTGGGTGATGCTGCAGGAGCAGATATGGATTCAGGGAATTTTGGCTACCGGTTGTTATTTTATGTGTTTCGAAGATTTATTTGTCATCATTAAAATATTAGGAGATCTTGATAATGTTGCCTCAACATAGTGCATCCTATCATCTCATCTGGGGATTCAAGTCGATAGACTCAGATCGTCAAATCGTCTAATCCTATCTCACACCTTGCCCTATTTCGTAACCTAATGATTACAAGAATTCGCTGGCAAATACAAGGTGCAAGAGTCATTAAGTGCCTCTACTAACTTAGAATAGTCTAACGGGATGCGGCCGGTCGGAACTTACATCCCCCCTCATTCCTTAAGCAAATATGTTTGGTAGGTGGTCGTTCTTTGAAATTTCCACATGAATGGTGATAGCCCTATGGTCAATTCCTATCACCAAAACACACCCTTATCTGCTATGGGTCCTATGGTCAATTTTCCTAGCCTCTAGTGGAACTACCAAACATCATTACTACCGAAACAAAGGTGTCCTAAGACATTGATTCGTTGTGTTTTGGTGTGTTCAAAAACAATTTATCAAAAATATCAACAAAGTGAGGTCAATGTTATCGTGAGTGACAACAAGACGTGGAGAAATACAAGTAAACCTTTTAGGAAAAAGATTACCTCGTACACTCGTGCAATGTGATATTTGTGAGACCGGGAAGTGATTTCCCGAGTCGTACCCCAACGAGGTGTGAATGGAAAGCTTCGTGAAAGATCGAGATTAAAATCGTGTATGAAAGGTTGTGAGAGTTATTTGGAATTGTTGAACGTTAAATTAACGGAAATTGAAAATTAACGAAAATAAAGTAAATGTAACCAAAATGGGGATTATAAACAAGGAGTGAAAATTAAAACCTAAAAACTACCTAAGGTACTACGGGAAACATCATTAGGCATTGGGAACCCTAAAACGTAAACTAGATTTTAAAAACGTAAAATTTACTTGAAATAAAACGCGAGTGCGCAAGTTAAAATGTGAAATTAAAGCTACGTTAATCCTACGGACCTAAAAATAATTTTCTAATGAACCTAATGATAAAAGAAAATTTTGGAAAAAGAAAATTGATTTTTCGATAAAAACTCTATTTATTATAAATTAAAAACCATTTTAATTCTAATTTACACTAATTGAATTTTAATAAATACTAAAACATTAAAAAAAAATCTGAAATTTTTTAGGAAACTAATTAAACTAAAACTGAACCTAAGAAAAAATATATATAAAAAAAATGGTTTCAAATAAGCACTAATTAAGCTACAAAAAGCTGAAAATGTAAATAAGCACAAAGGTACCTAATGGTTAAATAATAGATTTAGTGGGATACTAATGAGAAGACCCTAGGGCGCAGATGGTGTGGGAGTGTGGGTTGTGTGAGCTATGGACTGAGTGACCCAGGTTCGATTCCCATAAACCCCAAATTTTTGCAATTATTATTTTTTTCAGTAAGAAATTGTTTTTTTTTTTTTTTTTTTGGTTCAAGGAGTTTAGCAAAACCAAGCACAACACAATCTCACCCAATGAACCAATAAGCTCAAATAAGCTTATGCAAGCAAAATAACAACAACAATTTCAGTAACAGGAAACAATAACAGCGACAAGATCAACAACAAACAAGAACATCAAACTTAATCATGAATCAAGAACAAACAAAGTAGCAGCCAATCAAGAAAGCCAATAAGCTTTAATAAGCCAATAAGTTCACAAAAGCTTATGCAGCAAACAACCAACAATAATAACAACTACAACAACAAGTACAGCAAAAAAAAAAGATCAACAAGAGTCATAAAACTCAGTACATGCTGAAACAAACAGCATAAGCAGTTGCAAAAGGGTAAAAATAAGGACAAAAATAAGCAGTTAAATAAGCAATAATGGAAAATCAAAAGGCAAAATCCTAAGCACTACCTAGGGGGCTACTCAAAACAACAAATATTACACTAATTCACCCAGGATTGATCAATTAACACTCAAATGAACTTTGCTCAAAACTGGATGCAGGGCACTTAATGGGCCAAACAGGTCACTTTGTGATCAATTCTAAGTGACCAAATAAGTTCCAAATTAAAATTTTCTTTTTGATCTTGACATATGAGCAGCCAATGAACACAAAACATCAATTACTATCCAATTCCAGTCAATATTGAATCCTATAATTGATTAAGAAATCTGTCCCAATTCGACTGCATGCATTTTTTTTTGACTTTTGAAAATTATGAACAAGTTGACCAATTTGAGTTTTGATTACCCCTAATTTACTGAATATGACTTACTAGGCTATAATAAGACTAAAGAAGGCTAACTTAACAACTCCTATAACTAATATGAAGATTTCACTCCCCTAATTTCTAACAGATGTGCAAATAAAGGATTAGGAGATGAGTTTGACTTTTTTTTCTAATTCCCTACTGATTTTAGACATGCATTACTCCATATTGCCCCTAAGTATGCTATTCCAACTATCCTTAACTACTGAAAACCAATTCTAACATCAAAAATAATCTTAATCCAAACACCCTCTTAAAACTGTCTCACAAGTATTTATGAAGCAATAAGGGGTTCTAATCCATGAAACTGAGATTTAAACTAATCCTAAGCTAGACTAAGCATAAATAAGCTAGAATAAACAACAACTAACAGCAACAACTAACAAAAACAAATAGTGCAAGATGTATGCTAAAAACTGAAACTTGAACTTACAATGAGCTTTATGCTCAGGACCACTAGTAAACTAGTTTCTAGCTCAACCTATCACTTCCCATGAAGTTCTATACCAAGACCATTCATCAGTGCCTGCTAAGATAACTGCAACAGCTCTGCTCTTGATTATGCCTTTATGCTTCTCTTTTTATTTATATATTTTATTTTATATTTAGGAGCTTAAGCAACCCATTGAAAGTGTTTGAGATAATAACTGAGCATAAGTAAGACGTTTGCAAATTGCTTTAACCAGTAATGAGACTGAAATAAAGAACAAAGTTGGGATTTTAAAAACTGGAAACTTATATTAAGCTTGAAAAACAGATTACAAAAAAAAAAAAAGAACTAGTAATTTAATTAAAGAACTACATGAAAGTTCAAAAACTTAACATAACTAAAACATAACATATTCTAACATGCCTCCAAGGGCTTACAAGGGCACCTATTTATACTAGAACTATACTAGGGTTTCACTTTGCTTTTCTTTGTCTTTTTCTGATAGTGCTTTCTCTGTGAGTACAAACAGCTTCAACATCATCTTTGTACTCTTATTGAGTGAATCCCATTCGTCCAATTAAAGCAAACATGATCACAACCTTAGATTGAGTTTTGGCGCCTAAATGGAGTTGTGGATGGGTGACATGGACTGGTATCTCGTGACTTCTTCATTGGAGGAGGTGAGATGGGGATGCTTTTGATGGGGGGTGGAGTGTGGCAGGAGGTGGAGTGAAGATGGGTATTTGTACGCAGGGTAAAGGAGGGAATGGGGAAGACAGGTTTGACTTTGGGTGTTGACCTGGGGTTTATTAAACGTAGGGTGGGTTTGGTTTTGGTGATGGGCTGGAGTGTTTTGGGCCAAAGGTAGGATTGGGTTTTAGGATTAGTAAAGGGTATTTGTTAGATTTATTAATGTACCAAGCCCAAGGATTGATTATGTAAATCTGAATTTTAGAGGGGCGAATCCTGCCAAGTTTCCAAACTACCACCAAGGATCAAATTTGCCAAGTCTTTATTTCTCAAGGTTAATATGACCATTTTTCTTCAATTTAGAATTCCCAAAGACCATTATTGCCAAACTTGCAAACTTGAGGGACTGAAGTTGACAACTCTTCATATTTTGCTTGTTTTTTCGTCTGTTTTCAATCCTTTGTACCTGAAACACATAAAAACACACTCCAAGGATATTTGTGATGTAATTCGATCGTTTTCAAGTGTTTTTGATTGTTTTGACTCGAAAAATGGAAGAAAAGATATGTGTAAAATGACACATATCAGACATACTAAGAAAGTATACAAGTAAAACGATAATAAATGCGAGAAAACTAAATCACGACAATAACAATTTCATAATGAGGCTAACACCAAAGGTGTTTAGCCACTCATACTCATAAATGCAGAAAAATAAATGTTTGACATAATAAATGTGAACATGAATTCGATACAAATGGAATGAATGATAAAACTTATGGTTATGGCGTGAATTCTTTCTTGGAAATGACTTGTATCGCCAAAGAAGAATGAGAATTGATAAAGTTTTCTTGGGGTTTTTCGCTTCAATATGCAAGTAGAACTTCGTTCTCCTTGCTCCCTAATTTCCTCCTGACTTCTGTGTGGTGAAAAATGATGTTGAAAACTTGTAATTAGGGCTGGTATTTATAGTGCCCGACTTTGCTACAGGTTAGCTCTAGGTTTAACTACGCCGTAGCCCTTGTAATTGGCAATTACGTCGTAGCTTGATCATAGCCTACGGGCGTAGAACTCTCGTTAACACATCTACAGCCTAGTTGAATGTTAGCTACGCCTGTAGAAGTCTCGTAGTAGTAACTACGCCGTAGTTGAGATGTCGACTACGCCATAGGTCTTTGTCTTCAGTGAGTGCGACGGCGTAGGTAGAGAATACCTCTACGCCGTAGTTAGTGCAGATTTTGCATACTTCAACTATTTCAATTCCGCGTCTTTTCGTTCCTATGCTCATCTTTGTCCTGAAAACAGAAATAAACAAATAAGAGTATATATCTTATTAAAATAATACAAAAGATGAGTATAATAGGGGGAAATTAACACTAAAATATCGACACTATTTGATGTTATCAGTTTCATATACGGTGTATGGGAGAAATCCATAAGACGCATGCTTCAAATTCAGGCAATGGTCTTTATATTCGTCTTAGTCTTGATGTACGGCATATCTGTCCAGAGTGATACACCGTATCTTCCTTCAGTTCAGTAGAAATTTCCAACTTGATCCATTTTGCTCCAATTTACATAAAAAATAGCTAACTTTCACCAAATGCTAGTTTATAACTGAGATTTATAAAAGTAAACGATTAAGTATCAATTCTCATATAAAATAATATAAAACAAATAATAAACATAGGATAAATGATGCTTAAAATATGTTGTTATTTGATGTCGTCACAAACATGCATAAATGAATACTTTTCGATGATAAAGTTAAGAAAAGCATAAATAATGCATCCTTTAAATAATAGAAAGTATTGCAATTATTTTTCTTATTGGTGTGCTTTTTATGTGTCTAAGGCATATACCCCATGACATGGACATGAATCGAACCAGATGGAAATATTCAGTTGTTGACGAACACACTTTGCCAGAAAGTAGTAAGCGAGTTAGGTATGGCAAGATGCAAAACCCTCTATTTATGTCAACTCATCGTCACCTCAATATTCCCACTTTTAATACTCACACATCAAAATACTCCCTCATGCATAACTCAAGCCAAAACAACCTTTTTAAGACCTATCATTTTATTTTATATTTCCATTTGTTCAAACCAGCTAATTTTTCATTCATTCAAATAAAAATATAAATTACAATTGAAAAAAAAACATACAAAAAAATTAAAAACAATATGACAAAAATACAATACGATAATTAATTGGCACATCTATAATTTCAACGGATTTCTTCTTTTTGCATGTTGATCATGTAGGCATCCTCGTCCGACATCCCATGGTGCTGGTGCTGAGAAACCTCATTTCTTCCAACCGTATTATTGTCTGGTCTTTCTCTTTCGCCACTTCATACGGCGATGGAGCGGCTTCCTATTTGAGTCTAAATCCATTTTGTAAAGCATTCCCAAAATCTTGTTGGTTACTTCTTACGGTGCTCGACGTATTTTCCAATTTTTTTTTCGCGGGACGTGGTTTGTTGGGGGGACATAGTGTCGGATCATCTTCGAATAGCTCAATATGTTTGGTGAGATCAACCAGATCAACGGACTTGAACACATCCCACTTGGGGTGTTTTCTCAAGATTTGTCACATGTTATCTTGAGAAAATGCTCTTTCTTTTGACTCGTCATGATATGTAGTCCTAACACGGTTTAAAAGATCCACCACGTTTTCACCACTTCTACTCAAATGTAATAAACATTTGTAGATAGCATTGAACTTTGGAAAATTACTGATGACATCAAATAAGAACAATTATTTACCACCAATATCCCATGATAATTGCGTGTCTTATAGCATTTATACGTCATTTGGTACTTAATTGCTATCTATTTTGTTATAATGTTAAATATGGAGATGTGGAGCAATTATCGCGAAAAAGACCGCAAGACACCATAAAATAAGCCGAAAGAGAAAATTACAAATTTTACTCAAGACGTACGCTGTATAACCCCACTCTTGCATACGTCGTATACAAGTTTACTTTGTATAAATTTACTAAGTGTTGAGTACCATACGACGTATACCCTATTCTAAGCATACGCCGTATGGACGTGAAGATCGATGACGTGGTCAGCGCATTCAAGGCCTACACGGTGTATACGGCCCAAATGGCATACACCATATATATACACAGGATTGGCCTTTTTTAGCTTAAATATTGAACTCAACCACACATTAGGTTACGATTCATAACCTATTCTCAGAGAACATATTTAGGAGGCAATAACACGAGTTCCAAGGCTAGAAACATCAAGAAATCAAGGAATTACACATCATAAACATTGTTTATCTTCGGTTTGATTATTATGTCTATCATTAACATTTCAAAACTGATTTATCTTTGCTTTTTTATGTAATGGAAGGCTAAGCTTCTTAGTGCTTGCCTTGTTATGACTTTATTTTATAAATGAAATGATTTGTTACGGTAATTATGGCTTTATTGTGGATAATTTATATTTGTGTACATGGAACTCTTCCAAAGACAAGAAGAGGAAGGGCACATGGAACTCTTCCAAAGACAACAAGAAAGACAAGAAACCATTGTCTGAAGTTGTGTGTTACAAATGTGGTGACAAAGGGCATATCAAGCGCTACTGCAAGAATCCCAAGAAGAAAAATCAGAACACAAATAAGAACGAATCTGCAAATGCAGTAGAACAAGTCGATACCACAGAAATCGCTGCTATGGTTTCTGAAATGAACATTGGAATGATTCAGGAACTGCATATGGCTAGCGTGATAACAACTGATGATTGGTGGTATGACTCTGGTGCAACTACACATGTTTGCAACAACAAAGACTTGTTCAAAACTTATAAGGAAAGTGAAGTTGGACATGAAGTTATGATGGGCGACAGTCATGCTTCAAAGGTTGCTGGTTCAGGAAACGTGGAGATCCAATTCACATCTGGAAAGAAATTGACTCTTATGAATGTTCTTCATGTTCCTAACATTATGAAGAATCTTGTTTCTGGTTTTAAACTTTGTAAAAGTGGGATTAAGGCTGTGATAGAATCGGACAAAGTAATTCTATCCAAAGCCAATGTATTTGTAGGAAAAGCGTATGCTTGTGATGGGATGTTCAAACTCAATATCAATAAAATTGCTAGTTCTGCTTACTTGCCTGTTTGCAATTTTGTTTCTACTTTTAATATTGAATGTTCTACTTTCAATTTATGGCATAATCGTTTAGGACACATAAATTATAGGACTATGAAAGATATGTTAAAACAAGGAATTATATCCTATAATGGTGAACATAAAGATAAATGTGAAATATGTGTTCAAGCGAAAATGAAAAGAAAATCGTTTCCTAAAGTAGATAGACAATCTGAAATATTAGAGTTAGTGCATTCTGATATATGTGAATTGAATGGACAACTAACTAGAGGTGGAAATAGATATTTCATAACTTTTATTGATGATTGCTCTAGATATACCTATGTTTATTTGTTGAAATCTAAAGATCAGGCTTTTGAAACATTCAAAATATATAAGGCTGAAGTAGAAAACCAAAGAGGCAAAAAGATACAAATTCTAAGAAGTGATAGAGGTGGTGAATACTTTTCCACCGAATTTTCTTCCTATTGTGAATCACAAGGCTTGATTCATCAAAGGACAGCACCATATACACCTCAACAGAATGGTGTTGCTGAGAGGAAGAATAGAGTTTTGCAAGATATGATTAATGCCATGTTAATCAATGCAAACTTGCCTAAGAATTTGTGGGGTGAAGCCTTGCTTACAGCATGTCACGTAAGTAATAGAATAATTGCAAAGAAACTAAAAGTATCTCCTTATGAAATCTGGAAGGGTAGAAAGCCTAACATTAATTATTTTAGAGTTTGGGGTTGTTTGGCCATTTATAAGGTTCCCTTACCTCATACATCTAAATTAGGACCTAGAGGTTTAAAAAGTGTGTTTGTGGGATATGCAAAAGACTCTAAATCTTATCGTTGTTTAGATTTAGATTCGAATGTTATTGTTGAATCAAGAGATGTAGATTTCTTTGAGAATAAATTTCGTCATGATTCAACAAGCACAAATGAATTTGTGACTCAAATCCCACAAGATGTTTCTGGCCCAGATTTGAACTCTAATAATAAGAGGAATATGGCAGAATCTTCTAGTGCACCTAGAAGAAGTGAAAGGGCTAGAAAAGAAAAACGTTTGGATTCTGATTTTATTGATCCTCAGGCTATTATCTTCCTCGTTGAAGGTGATAACGAGAATCATGTTATCAATAAAATACCTATTCTACTTAATGTAGAGGATGCACCCAAAACATATAAAGAGGCTATAACCTCTAGAAATTCTGCATTTTGGAAGGAGGCAATTGATGATGAAATGAATTCCCTAATATCTAACGGTACTTGGGAACTTTCAGATTTACCTCCGGGCTCCAAAGCAATTGGGTGTAGATGGGTATTTAGGATAAAATATCATACAGATGGATCCATTCAAACTTTTAAAGCTAGGTTGGTAATTCAAGGCTTTAGTCAAAGACAAGGAGTTGATTACTTTGATACGTATGCACCAGTAGCTAGAATCACATCTATTAGGGTGCTCTTTGCATTAGCTTCTATTTATAATTTGCCTATACATCAAATGGATGTTAAAACAGCCTTTTTAAATGGTGACTTAGATGAAGAAGTCTATATGAAACAACCTGAAGGGTTTGTATTGCCTGGTCATGAGAATAAAGTTTGCAAATTAAAGAAATCTTTATATGGGTTAAAACAAGCACCTAAACAATGGCATGAGAAATTTGATAAGTCAATACTTTCAAATGGTTTTACCCATAACTCATCTGATAGATGCATTTATTCTAAGTTTACAAAAGATTATGGTGTTATTCTATGCCTTTATGTAGATGATATATTGATAGTTGGAACCAATATGGAAGGTATCAATGAAACTAAGAAGTTTCTGACTTCATGCTTTCAAATGAAAGACATGAATGAAGTGGATACTATATTGGGGATAAAGGTTAAAAGGCATAGTGGGGGTTATGCATTAAATCAATGTCACTACATTGATAAGATTATAGACAAGTTTCAACACTTGAATATAAAGGAGGCAAACACCCCATATGAGTCATCTTGTAAACTGGTTGAGAATGATGGAAGAGCCGTTGCTCAATTAGAATATGCAAGTGCAATAGGTTGTTTAATGTATGCTACACATTCTACTAGACCTGATATTGCATATGCTGTGTGCAAACTTTCTAGATATACGAGTAATCCAAGTCATGATCATTGGGAAGCGATAGGAAGAGTTTTTGGTTATCTTAAGAGAACAAGACAATTAGCTTTGTATTATGATCGTTTTCCTGCTGTACTTGAAGGATACTCAGATGCTAGTTGGATAACTGGCAGTAGTGATAGTAAATCCACAACTGGTTGGATTTTTACACTTGGTGGTGGGGCTGTTTGTTGGGGTTCAAAGAAACAAACATGTATTACACATTCCACCATGGAGGCTGAGTTTTTAGCACTTGCAGCCGCGGGTAAGGAAGCAGAATGGCTAAGAAATATGTTGTTAGACATAGAGTTGTGGCCACAACCCATGCCAGCCATTTCCTTACATTGTGATAGTCAATCAACACTATCTAGGGCATATAATAAGGTATATAATGGAAAGTCTAGACACATTAGCCTTAGACATGCCTATGTTCAAGAGTTAATATCTAATGGGATAATAACTATTGAATATATACGCTCTTGTAAGAATCTTGCGGATCCGTTTACAAAAGGTCTTCCAAAAGACGTAGTCTTTGGAACTACAAGAGAGATGGGTTTGAAACCCATTGTGTAGAGTTGGCAACAATGGGAACCCAACCTTTACTTAGACTAAAATCTACTTAAAGGTTCAATGTGGTAAAAACAAGTTGTTGATTACCAACTGGACACTAGTTTAGTTTAAATACTAATTAGTGAGTAATTCTTTTAGGGTGAGTATTTATACTCTTAATGAAGTGTACCTTTGGTAATTAAAGGGCTTCACCTATGTGGTCATAAGGAGTGGTGCCGCTCCTACAGAAGTGATTATTACTTTTGGAGATGTCCATGAAACTGGGATTAGCACATGGCCATAATAGTGCTACCATGTTATGAACATCAGTTAACATGTTATGTGTGTTATCTTTCCGAGTTTGACACAAAGGATCATGGTTCAATGCTTTATAGCATCCATTGATTCTGTTAGGCTATTTGAAGGGTATACACTATGTTAAGGTTCAAGGCGAAAGCTACCTTAACTTATGCATAATCTGTTGGATATTGTTAATAAAACCCAAGTGGGGGATTGTTAGAACTTATGGGTTTTATCAATAATGTTTGTGTATTGTTTTCTATCCCACATAGATAGAAAAGAGAAGTGAAAGAGAGTTTATAAGTGCTATTTCTCTCACATGTTTGAAAGTCTTTTAGGAGGTTTTTTGGAGGGAAACTAGTGGATGATTAATTTGATATATATTATATATATACTTATAATATATTAATTAATCATAGACTTAGCACTTAGCACTTTGCATCCTTTGCCTTAGAAAAATAATTTCGTCCTTATTTTTTGTACAGAATTAATTCTGTTGGTAGTTATTTCTGGAGGGAAAAGGTAACCATTGTGTTGGTTCATTTTTGACAGTTGACTTTCTTAAAAGTCATGTCGTTTCACCAAGGGTCACAATGGTTCGGTTTTACATCTATATAAGGGTGCATTTGGACGTTTGTAAACGATACAGAAAAACTTACAAATTCACGAAACATACAATATACAATCTGATGATGTTCATAGAGAAATCTATGTACGCTGCATAAATTTCTAATCGTTGAGGTTGAATCCTGGGAAGAATTTAGTCTCGAATCCCACCAGCGTTTATAGTGGGGGCTAATATTCTTTAAGGACAGTGTTTATCACGTCCTCAATTTCTCGTTTATATTATTAGTATCAATCTGCCATATTCTAACAGAAGATGTTAATTATAATAAGGAACATATTTGATTATAATAACATTGTTGTAGTTTGAATATAAACAGTTTAAGAGATTGAGTATTTGTATGTGTTGATAGTTGCATAAACACAGTTCAACCGAGTTCCAAATGCTTAGCTTTTTCTTATTAAGAACTTTTTTATTAAACATGTGAGACAAAAACTCATCGAACACAACACAAATTGACCCAATCACAAGTCACACGCAGATGGGTCAAAATACCCCAACTTATAAGAATCAAAGTTGAAAAGGAGAGAAGATTACCATCTTCCCAGAAGAAAAGATTAAAACGGTTGATTTTGGTTCTCTCATCCTGTAACACCCCCAAAATTCGTACAGCGGAAGACTTACAAGCTTTCAAGGTGCTACGGGGAATTGGTATCACCTTCTAATTTGGACCTTATGATATGAACCTATGATATGTATTTCTGATCTGATTATTATGATGACCTATGATCTGCGTCATTATGACATTCTGTTTGACCTATTCTAGTTTGACACCCGAGCCAAATTTATTTCACTAGGCATGGGGGTTCCATGTCCGTGTCAGGGATGCACCTCTGACATGACTCTAGGGCAGTAGAGTGATGTTCTGCCACGTCCCTTTGATTGGTCTGCATGTGAATGGGTAGGGGCGTATGGATGCATCCTAGATCTGTTTCTGTTTCTGATATATGATATGATTTGTCTGGTGAATGTGGCTGTGTGTGCAATACACGTCCTTCACAAATTTCTGGGAGCTAGCTACTCCACCCATATGAGGACACCCCTCATTATTGTCTGATTATCTGAGAGGTCTCCCCTCTATATGATTATGAAGAGATATGATTATGATTATGATGAAGGCATTATTATGAAGGCATTATATCTGTTTCTAGGCTCGTGGTTGATGACTAACCCTTACCTTATCTCTTATTACTATTTCATACTTACCTCTGATTACATTCTGTTATTCCCTTTATACCTTATTCAGTATTCATTTCTGTTGCATTATTACTTCGTTGTTATATCTGTTCACTGGGCTTTTTAAGCTCAACCGCATTTCTTTTCCTGCGGCAGATTTAGTAGGAAGCTGGGTTATGAGTGGAGAGTATTCGGGACTTAGAAGATATTATACATTGATGGCTTTTCTGGATTAGAGATGACTAGAAGTAATTATGATTTCAGACTTAGTATCTATTGTTGTTCTCATTTTGTATTCTTGTACTTCAGATTTTTCCTTTGTAACCTTTGAGATTCCTTTGTATTACTTGAGTTGAATGCTTGTATTTGCTTTGATATGTCACCATAATGTGGCACTTCTAACCTTGCCGAGTTGGGGTGTTACATGCTGAGAGGAAGAGTAAAGTTTTGCAAGATATGATTAATGCCATGTTAATCAATGCAAACTTGCCTAAGAATTTGTCGGGTGAAGCCTTGCTTACAGCATGTCATGTAAGTAATAGAATAATTGCAAAGAAACTAAAAGTATCTCCTTATGAAATCTGGAAGGGTAGAAAGCCTAACATTAATTATTTTAGAGTTTGGGGTTGTTTGGCCATTTATAAGGTTCCCTTACCTCATACATCTAAATTAGGACCTAGAGGTTTAAAAAGTGTGTTTGTGGGATANAGGAAGAGTAAAGTTTTGCAAGATATGATTAATGCCATGTTAATCAATGCAAACTTGCCTAAGAATTTGTCGGGTGAAGCCTTGCTTACAGCATGTCATGTAAGTAATAGAATAATTGCAAAGAAACTAAAAGTATCTCCTTATGAAATCTGGAAGGGTAGAAAGCCTAATATTGATTATTTTAGAGTTTGGGGTTGTTTGACCATTTATAAGGTTCCCTTACCTAATACATCTAAATTAGGACCTAGAGGTTTAAAAAGTGTGTTTGTGGGATATGCAAAAGACTCAAAATCTTATCGTTGTTTAGATTTAGATTCGAATGTTATTGTTGAATCAAGAGATTTAGATTTCTTTGAGAATAAATTTCGTCATGATTCAACAAGCACAAATAAATTTGTGACTCAAATCCCACAAGATATTTCTGGCCCAGATTTGAACTCTAATAATAAGAGGAATATGGCAGAATCTCTAGTGCCACTAGAAGAAGTGAAAGGGCTAGAAAAGAAAGAAGTTTGGATTCTGATTTTATTGATTCGCAGGCTATTATCTTCCTCGTTGAAGGTGATAACGAGAATCATGTTATCCATAAAATACCTATTCTACTTAATGTAGAGGATGCACCCAAAACATATAAAGAGGCTATAACCTCTAGAAATTCCGCATTTTGGAAGGAGGCAATTGATGATGAAATGAATTCCCTAATATCTAACGGTACTTGGGAACTTTCAGATTTACCTCCACGTTCCAAAGCAATTGGGTGTAGATGGGTATTTAGGATAAAATATCATACAGATGGATCCATTCAAACTTTTAAAGCTAGGTTGGTAATTCAAGGCTTTAGTCAAAGACAAGGAGTTGATTACTTTGATACATATGCATCAGTAGCTAGAATCACTTCGATTAGGGTGCTCTTTGCATTAGCTTCTATTTATAATTTTCTGTACATCAAATGGATGTTAAAACAGCCTTTTTGAATGGTGACTTAGATGAAGAAGTCTATATGAAACAACCTGAAGGGTTTGTATTGCCTGGTCATGAGAATAAAGTTTGCAAATTAAAGAAATCTTTATATGGGTTAAAACAAGCACCTAAACAATGGCATGAGAAATTTGATAAGTCAATACTTTCAAATGGTTTTACACATAACTCATCTAATAGATGCATTTATTCTAAGTTTACAAAAGATTATGGTGTTATTATATGCCTTTATGTAGATGATATATTGATAGTTGGAACCAATATGGAAGGTATCAATGAAACTAAGAAGTTTCTGACTTCATGCTTTCAAATGAAAGACATGAATGAAGTGGATACTATATTGGGGATAAAGGTTAAAAGGCATAGTGGGGGTTATGCATTAAATCAATGTCACTACATTGATAAGATTATAGACAAGTTTCAACACTTGAATATAAAGGAGGCAAACACCCCATATGAGTCATCTTGTAAACTGGTTGAGAATGATGGAAGAGCCGTTGCTCAATTAGAATATGCAAGTGCAATAGGTTGTTTAATGTATGCTACACATTCTACTAGACCTGATATTGCATATGCTGTGTGCAAACTTTCTAGATATACGAGTAATCCAAGTCATGATCGTTGGGAAGCGATAGGAAGAGTTTTTGGTTATCTTAAGTGAACAAGGCAATTAGCTTTGTATTATGATCGTTTTCCTGCTGTACTTGAAGGATACTCAGATGCTAGCTGGATAAATGGCAGTAATGATAGTAAATCCACAACTGGTTGGGTTTTTACACTTGGTGGTGGAGCTGTTTGTTGGGGTTCAAAGAAACAAACATGTATTACACATTCCATCATGGAGGCTGAGTTTTTAGCACTTGCAGCCACGGGTAAGGAAGCAGAATGGCTAAGAAATATGTTGTTAGACATAGAGCTGTGGCCACAACCCATGCCAGCCGTTTCCTTACATTGTGATAGTCAATCAACACTATCTAGGGCATATAATAAGGTATATAATGGAAAGTCTAGACACATTAGCCTTAGACATGCCTATGTTCAAGAGTTAATATCTAATGGGATAATAACTATTGAATATATACGCTCTTGTAAGAATCTTGCGGATCCGTTTACAAAAGGTCTTCCAAAAGACGTAGTCTTTGGAACTACAAGAGAGATAGGTTTGAAACCCATTGAGTAGAGTTGGCAACAATGGGAACCCACCCTTTACTTAGACTAAAATCTACTTAAAGGTTCAATGTGGTAAAAACAAGTTGTTGATCACCAACTGGACACTAGTTTAGTTTAAATACTAATTAGTGAGTAATTCTTTTTGGGTGAGTATTTATACTCTTAATGAAGTGTACCTTTGGTAATTAAAGGGCTTCACCTATGTGGTCATAAGGAGTGGTGCCGCTCCTACAAAAGTAAGTATTAATTTTGGAGATGTCCATGTGTAATACCTAAAATTTTCATCCTGAGAAAATTACCAAAATACCCTTGGATTTTAAAATTTTAATAAAACTATATAATTAAAATAATAACTACATAAATTAAATACAAGTTATATAAATAATTTTTATATTTTTAGCAAGGCCCAAGAAGTGATCTAATATAAATTATAAAGTCCAAAAAAAAA
>LBNU01012953.1:181275-197224 GCA_014162995.1 Artemisia annua | reverse complement strand
TTTTTTTTTTTTTTTTTTTTTTTTTTTTTTTTTTTTTTTTTTTTTTTTTTTTTTTTTTTTTTTTTTTTTTTTTTTTTTTTAATCAATTTCGTCTTGGATCATTCCAGGAACTAGTCAGTTTTCTACACCATAAAGCGAGAAGTGGTTCTCTTCTGGATGAGATATAGGTTCAATTCTCTCTTTTATTCGTGGGCCGATAAAAAGCCATGGTTTTGGCATTAAGTAGTTTGATTGGTTAATAAACCCGTAGCACTTAGGCATCTTAGCTCATGTTAAATGTGCTTGTGGTTTTGTATTCTTCCCTGTATGTTTACGGGTTAGCTCTTGCAAATTCACTTAATAAAGAATCTGCCCCGTGAAAAAATCCATACTCAAAGTGACGAGAAACTATGGTATTTACATGAATGCGAAACCAATGTGAGAGAAGTGTGCAATTCTTTTATCGATTTGCGAAATAACACTGCTATTACATATTACCCAAGTCAGAAATGAAAAGTTATTGATTTCCTACACCATTTTACTAGGATAATTTCATGGAGCATCCAAGGTGACTTATCATTTGGATGTTTGTATATTTCTAGAATTTAAATGTGTCAATTTCTTAAAATATGTTTATGAAAACTTACAGAAAATGTAAGAACTTGGAGGGGGGTGCTGCTACTAGCCACTTAAGTATGCATTGGCGAAAAGTTGTCGATTTTTTTTTATGTAATGGTTCATACTGCCTTATGGTCTCTTTGGAGCAATAGTAATGAGGTGGTCGTTTCCAACAAGCGGCCTCAAAAGGAGATAGCATCAAGCTTTCTTCATTCAAATGGATCTCTACTAGGAAACTAGGAATAGAAAATCTGTGTTAAATTGGTTAGATTGGTATACCGACCCATGTAATGCGCTCACTCGCTCTATGTAATCCTTGTTTCTTTTTTCTAACGTCTTTTAATTCTATATATGAAAACAACCGCAGTTATTAAGAATTGCAAGAAATTAAGGTTGTGTAACTAGACGAAATAAGATCGATGAAAGAAGGAAAAAGGATATATTATAACAAGAAGGTTTCAAAAATTACAACGCAGAATATTGACTTTCACAAAGAGTATTAAGGGCACACATCCACCTAATCTGTTTGAGAACTATGTAGAAGCATAACTGCAGAGTTTCGTTAAAAATTGCATTTTTTTGTCATCAAGTTTTAGAAATGACACAACATCATCAGAATTTGGATTTTCTATCCTATATTCCTATTTAGACCAGTTAACTAAGGTTACATGTTCTTTTATCTCACGAAAGAGAAACATAGGAACAAAGAAGCTTCCACTGTGTCTTTGATCTTAACATTATCAGAAATAACTACGAACTTTGATTAACTGCTTATTTTTACCAATTTATGTGTTGACAAAGAAGGACGAAATCCTGGATAAACAAGATCTCGTATTTTGATCGAATTCTTGATCACCCTTAAGAATAATTTCGTTATATAAACATGAGCAAAACTCCCTGACTTGTCATTTTTTGTTTTANGACCAAAGAAGAGTGACTGAGTAGAGACATCTGAGAGCCACACCATACTCTGACAGCTAGGTAAGTTTGATTTGCTACTTCAAAACTAGTCATTTCCATTATTATAACTTTTACTGAATACTGGTATTCTCCTTCATTGGTCAAAAACTGGCATAAACCATATCCTAATTTCGCTCTAAAAAAACATGTTTGTGTCGCTGCCATTATCACCCATATATCCACCTCAGGTTCAAAATAAGCATTCAATTTTTCAATAATACAAAGAAACAAAACTCAGAAACTCAAATACAATGTTAAAACCATTCTATCGGTTATAATCAATAATTTATACTACCGGGAATACGTGAGTCTATTGGGCATACACGTATACACCGAGAAATATGTTTTAATTAATATAAGTGATATATTAAACGTTATATATTAATTACAGAGTAAATTACACTGTTCGTCCTTGTGGTTTGGCCGAAATCACATCGCAAGTCCCTCGACTTTCATTTTTGCATGATGAATGCTTATAATGAAGTTTCGTAACATCATTCGTCTTTTTCTCTAATACCATTCGTCTCTGTGGTTTGGCCGAAAGTACATAGCAAGTCCCTCGACTGTTAGGGATAGAGACGAATGGTGTTACAAAACTTCATTATAAGGATTCATCATGCGAAAATGAAAGTCGAGTGACTTGCGATGTGATTTTGGCCGAACCACAAGGACGAATAGCGTAATTTACTTTTAATTATATTATATCACGAAATATTTAAACGATCGTTAATTATAACGTCAGACATTATAACTAATTAACTAACATTTAAATAACAAGTGAGGGACTTGTTAGTTTGAAAATCAAAACCAGAAGGGTGTTTGTTTGTTAGTCTGGTCGAACAAGGACCAAAAGGTGGGAAGGTTTTTGATTACATGGAGTTTAAGCTAAGTAATTAATATGTGTTATACATTATTAATTAACTAGGGACTTAAACGTAAACCCGAAAACCTTCTAGAAAGGAGGGGGGGGGGCGATTGGTTTGTAAATCCTAAAAAGATTGGGAAGGCAAACTTGTCCAACAAGTTTAATGACTATTTAATGAATCCTTATGATTCATTATTCACTAATCATTCTCCAAAACCTAAAGCTAAAACTGAACACCCCCTTTGTTTGTCAAAAACCTATAGGCACCCTATTCCAAAGGGGTAGTTCGATCGCAATTTCCAAACCAAACCAAACCAAACCAAGAACGTGCTTTGTTGGTGATTCACGTGATGTGTACTAGCATACGCCTATTCTCGTGAAGTGAATGTATATAATGATAGAGATAACCTACTTTGGTTATTAGTGTTTCGATCCAAGTCATTCAAAGATTCAAGATTCAAGAACCGTTGTCTTAGTAATTCAAGTAACTAAAGGTTAGCAATTAATGTGTTAGTTGTTTATATGTTAACCTTTAAACATCAATCTAGATCCAATTCGCTGCGTACTTGCTGTGATTAATGGTTAATCGTGATTGTCAAATCCTAATAGTGGCATGATGTGTGCTAATAAGTCTATATATTTTATTACTAAGTTTTAATATTTTTATTTTGCCAAACTAACCAATAGATTTACACTAACGGGTAGTGGACCCGATCAATGTAGCTAGTGGGGTAAGTACGAGTCGTTAGTCAGGAGTGACTTACTAATATACTAATTCTAAAAGTATTCTAACTGTCTAATTAACTTAAATAACGTAAAGGGGGTTTTAGCCTAAGAGACTAGCACGAGTTTGATTTCTAATTAAACTCATAAAGCAATTAAACAAACTAAATAAAACAAGACAAATTATAGAAGTAAAAAAGGTACTAAATCAATGATAGGAAGAACGTTCTAGCCAAGTCTATTCCAATTACGTGTTATTAATATGTTTTACAAGTGTAATGCTTTTAGTTACGTACATGGTACATACCCTCATTAGTGATTTGCTAATGTAAAAAAGGTGGCTTTTCTTCCTTAATCCGAGGCTCTGACGAGGTTTAATACTGTTACCATTAACGAAGCCTGCATAAAGTACTTTAACTACTATTTATAATCTATCTGAGGTGACATAAATGCAACCTAAACTTTTAGTGAGTTTTACTAACTTATTTGCCTCATTCTTATAATCATCTACCTAATGGCATCACGCGCACTAGTCACGATAAATGAACCTACTTAAGGACTCTTGCAGGCTTAGTATTCCTAATCTAGGACCGTTACAGATGGTTTCCTACATTCAATTATCATGATTCGGATCTAAGGTTTATAATTCAAATAACCACTATTGTCGTTAGTTAAGTTACAAAATTTTAGGCTATAATCCAAAGATCTAGTTACCAAGAACAAGTAAATAAACGTGCATAGGCGATAAACATAAATAAAATACAATGAGGTAAACTAGTAATCGATGTAAAACAAATAAAAAGTGTATAATCTTCATAAACTTGGCTAAAACCTGTAAAATAGCAAAGAGAGATTAATATTGATTGCCTCAATTGCATAAGATAACATGTCTATTTATAATAGAACATAGCTTTGCGAATAAGCTAACATAAACTAAACCCTAATGGACGTCAAACCCACAATCGGGTTTGGGCCAATAATCCAATCGTCTAACACTCCCCCGCAGTTTGAACGGGAGTCTTCTGGATGGCCAAAGTGGAATGAATGTTGAAAGCCGCTTATTTTTTTTCTTTTATCATCTTCTTTGTTGATTGGTTGAATGAAAGCATAATTGTATTTGGCGGCATAGTTGTTTAGTGCTTGCGAATTCCTCCTTTGCGTGACGTATTTTTTTCACGTCATGGCTTGCTTTGCCTTTCGGTAGGAGCGGTAATGTTGCGACTAACTATTTGCAAAAAATGACAATGATCTTCAACAACGAAAACAATTTGATGAAAAAGGAAATTTTTTTGATTTGTTGAAGCCAACTCAACGTACATATTTTATGTGTTTTGACGGCTAGGGTTTAAGGTTTATGCGTGAAAAACAAAAGCCTAATAAAAAAATAGAAATAAAGCAAAAATAACTACGATCCCTCCGAATCACTGGCGAGTAACCGATGACCGGAGGATAGCGAATTTTGTAGGTGAATCTTACCTAAAGCTCGGATACCATATAAAATAGCAAAAAGAGATTAATATTGATTGCCTCAATTACATAAGATAGCATGTCTATTTATAATAGAACATAGCTTTGCGAATAAGCTAACATAAGCTAAACTCTAATGGACTTCAAACCCACAATCGGGTTTGGGCCAATAATCCAATCGTCTAACAAAACCTAAATGTGCTAGCCTATAATCTCATTAGCAAAGCATAAAAGCATAATCAAAACGTAAAGAGTATGAAACATAGTGAATATGATATGCTAACCGAATGATTACACGATGAAACTAGGTTACAAAAGAAATGTCCTAATCAATGATAGAGTTTGCAGAACCTTCTTACCTTCTAAAATCGTCTGAAAACCGAGTCTTGTGGTATAAAGTTGTATACAATTCGTAAATAGGATTTTATTTATATAGTCTATAAATCAGGTCGATACGCCGTATTGGCTCCTCCAATATGGTGTATTGATCAATAATAGCTTAGGTCACATGGTTAAAATATTCTAGAATCTGTACGAATCATCAATGAGTACGGCGTATTGGCCATAATGGATACGCCGTATTGGTGCCCTTCATGACTTGTGGATTTGATGAAGTCTTAAACTCGATACGCCGTATTTTAAGCGATTTATACGGCGTATTTGATCTCTGTAATGTAGACTTAGTTTGATTTCTTCGTTTTAGCTCCAAATCTCGTCCATTTCCTTAACTTCATCAATTGCTCCGTTATTTACTATAATTAGCAAAAGTAAATAATTAAGTATCATATCTTACATAAATAACATAAACTAAGAAATATGTATGGGATAAATGATGCATATAATTAGTCATTATTTAATGTCATCATGGCATCATGAGCCAAGCGTTTGATGTTTATGGGTTACACCCCTTAAAACTACTTAAAACGTAAATTAGATTTTGATACTTTGTGCGTGTGCGTGTGTGTGTGTTTTGTGTTTGTTTTCATTGAATCTTGTTTTTGTAACCCTTAGGATTTTATTTTCTTGCCAAAAATTCGACCTTAAGGGTCCTAAAAATTGTTTCTTGAAAACTCTAGATCTAGTAATAATACGTAGTCTAAATCAAAGAGTTTTACAAGTTACAAATTTTTTATTTTATTTGGCTTATTTTATGTGTTATTAGTTATAATCAATGTCAAGTACATGCATACTTGTCATGGATGATAAGCCACGTGAATCTTGTTTTTTGAGATATTAATTAAAGAGTTAATTGTTTAGGGAAGACTTATCCGATAATCAAGGCCTTCACAAACGAGTTTCTCGATACATGTGGCACTATTTTTCTAGATTTATCGACAATAGGTAGGGGCCTTTGATTACCCTAAGAGTTGGGGAAGACTCATAAAACGGCTTTTTGGGATCTTACTTGTTATTGCTTTACTTGTTTATTGCTTTATATAAGAGTCTGTTTTCATTTCATCTTCTTTTTTTGTTTGTTTTATTTGCTTATACTTGCTTCCTTGTGACCTAATCTATATGTGCAAAAGATTTCTTGAAATTAAAATGGACATTAAATTATCATAATTTGATTTAATTAAACTTATGTTTTGCGAAGTTTATGTGTCATCTTGGATTGAGCTTACATCTCATAATGCTTCTGCTTCCCGCGACGAATTTGCAATTCATCATGTTTAATAAACTTTAACTACTAGATTACTTAAAGTTTTTGTGTTTGGTTTGCGTGGCCTTTAATCTTTTCCCTCCCCACTACATGCTTCGGCATATGAGAGAACTATTGTAAGAACTTAGGTCTTTTGACAATTGCAGAGTAGAATATAGGGTTTGGTCTTTTGACTCTTGCAGAGTATTATACGTTAGCTTTTATTTAAGTTATTTTTATTATTTTTTTATTTTTTTATTTTTTTTAAAAAAGAGGAAAAAAAAAAGAAAAAGAGAGAGAGAGAGAGAGAGAGAGAGAGAGAATTATGAGTTACTGCATATGTTGGTACGTGACATAAACCAATACTAGTTATTATTAGTTTAAGTTGGTCATAATATAAACCACTTATTAGTTTTTATTCATTCTAGTGTATAAGTAGCCGTAACTTAGCCACTGTTGTTGTAATATATTATGGGTCCTTATGAGAGTTGGTTAATTAGGATAGCCAACTTGGTATGTTTTATTGGTTTGTCGATGATGATTGATCAAGGTATCCATTAGTGCAAATATTTTGCGATATTTAATCTATACAATCTCGTTTGTTTTGATTGATGACAAACATGTAACTTGTAATACATAACGTGAAATGTACAAGTTACGCATAATCATATTTTGTCTCAACATACATTCAACACCTATCGACGTCACGAGTCCTCGTATGCTACATCACATGTTCGTACATGTTTGTTATGTTGCATTATGATCAAACCCTTAACAAACCATTAAGAATACTTGTTAGAATCGTGCAAATATGTTTGTGTCTAAAACATTTTTAGTATGCTACTTACACAAATGTAACCACACAATTATGTTTTACAAAACTACACAAAATTCACATATTTACTTACATTTTCATTTTAAGATAAATACTTAAACTAAATACATATTTTTACCTCATGCATGACATCACATATCATATATTTAGAAGATGTTAATGCAAATATCGCGTAAACACATTATGTATATTTTACGGTCTCTTAAGATTTTGATAGTGGCTATTATAAATTTATATGACCTAAAATTTTACATAACCAAGTTATTAATTGTAAGTTTACATTCCGATGTACATCACTTCAGGTATGAATAATGTGATTATAATGCACGTCGAATGATCAAAGTGCACAAATAAATAAATTTATTTTTAAACCACACTTCAAACATTTATAAACATAATTAATTAAATATTTTTCAGTAAATACAATTAATTAAAATCACTAGACATTTTAATTATGTGTTTTAGTTAAATCAAAAATAAAATAAATTAACCCTTAAAGCCCAAGTAATTCTAGAAGATTAGAATTTTTAATTAATTTAAGTACAAGGAAGTGTTTAATCTTATAGACAAAGGAGTGTCTGAAATACGCTTCGAGGATCTGTTGAAAGGCAGTTTTTGGACAGATTGTCACTATAAATAGACGCTCATATTTTCATTTCCATTTAATGATTCTAAGCCATTTTCTGTACAATACACTCAAACCTCTCATCTTCTAACATAATAATAACACTCTTTGAACATTCCACTTAACATATAACAAATTCAAAGTGATCCAAACGATTTCTACTTTGATCTCAAGTGAAGAACACAGGAAGTTTTTGAAGTTTCTAAGTGTTGTATTTATTAGCGTGTCATCATATACTTAGTTGTGTAACTTTGTATATCGTTTGTGTGTCATTATACTTCACCATCATCTACCAACTTGGGTAGTGATCATCATACATCATCTTAGTGAGTTCGGTTAGTATTTTAGGCCTTAAAATATATTGAGTGATAAGGTTGGTTTTGCCTTGGGAAAGATTCGATGTCTAGCTTAGTACCGGTAAAGAAGTGAAGCGACATTGTAAGGTTTTCTCCGCCAAAAAGGAGCTTGCTGATATAGTGCTTGTGAACTCTCGAGTTGGATACTCGGGGAGTGCAGTAGAGTGAGGATGAGAGCTTCGTGCCAAACCACTATAAATCATTGTGTTTATCGGTTTGATTTGTCCTTTACATTCCGCATTTACTTATTTTTTATTGTTTATATATATTGTGTGTCGTATTGATTTCACATTAAGCAACCAAATCTAATATTTTTTAAAAATGCATAAAAACGGTAAAAACTATCCAATCCCCCTTTCTAGTTTTTCACAATTGGTATCAGATCTATGTTAACCAAGATTTATAAAATTTATTGATTTTAAAACTTGAATCGATCTATGGATTTTGAAAAATACAAAGAGGGTCAATCTATGCAACGATTAGCACTTTTTGAAAGCGATGGTTATATATTGGAGAAATAGATTCGAGACTTATGTGAAATAAGAAGATCTTGATCTTTGGCATGTCATTACCGAGGGTGATTTCCAGCCTACCGAAAGAACTCAACCACACAAAAAGATGAAATTTTTCCTTTTGAAAAACAATCGGATGAACTTAGAAGAAGCTTGCCAAAAATAATGAAGCTAAAATATTTATTTATAATGCTTTATCTAAGAAAGAATATGAAAGAATTTTTATGTATAAAATGAAAAAAGAGATTTGGTAATCTTTGTTAATCACCCATCAAGGTAATAGCTAAGTCAAAGAAAAAAAGATCCACTTACTTGTGCAACAACATGAGAAATTCTCAATTGCTTAGGATGAATCTATTAATATACCAAGTCAAAGAAAACAAGATCCACTTACTTGTGCAACAACATGAGAAATTCTCAATTTCTTAGGATGAATCTATTAATAGTGGATTTGCTAGGTTTAATACTATCACAACTAGTTTGAAAGCTCTTGATGAAAGTTTTTCTAGCAAGAACTATGTCCGAAAGTTTCTTAGGGTACTTCATCCTAAGTGGAGACCGAAAGTCACCGCTATTGAAGAATCCAAAGATTTGTCATCACTTTTACTTGATGAACTCATTGGCAACTTAAAAGTGTATGAGTTGATCATAGAGAGAGATTTGGAAGTAATTAGAGGAAAAAGAGAAAAGGTGAAATTCATTGCCTTAAAGGCAAGGAAGGTGTCGAGTGATGAAGAAACATCGTCATTGGATAGTGATGATGAGTAATATTCAACGGCTATGAAGGACTTTTAAAAAGTTCTTCAAGAGGAGAGGTAGATTTGTTAGACAAACTCGAGATGAAAAAAAGTCAATTCGGAAAAGCCCGGATGACAAGAAAGGTAAGAATGATCGGAAATGCTATAAACGCAGAGACCCGAATCATCTCATTGGTGATTGTCCAAAACCACCAAAAAGCAAGATCAAAAGACATTTTTCGGAGGTTTTTGGAGTGATAGTAGTGAAGAAGACGATGAGAAAACTAAGGAGGAAACGTCTCTCATGGCTCAAGCATCCAATGAGGCATGTTCCAATTTATCTTACTATAGTGGTGAAGCTTCCTCTATTGATGACGATACTATGCAAAATGAATATAACAAAATGTGTGAAACTAGTCTAAAAATCATACTTAAAAACAAGGGCTTGAAAGTCATTAGAAAACGGCTAGAAATGAGATAAATGAATTGAAAGAGAAAGTCAAAAGACTAGAAAGAAATAAGGCCATTGAATGTGAGTCATGTCAAGTCCTAAGCTTAGAAAACCTAAAACTAAAGGAAACACAAGTTAAACTTGAAAAGGACGCATCTAAGTTCGTACAATTTGAAAACAATACACATACGTTAAATGATATAATAAACATAGGAAGGAGTCTTAATGATAAAGTAGGTCAAGGCTTTAACTTTAATGAATCGCCAACTAGAAGAACCAAAAATGTAAAATTTGTAAAATCTGGATTTGCACATTTGACACCCTTCGGATCCACAAATTTCACGGACGGATCCGCCAGAGTGCAAAAAGCAGACAGAGAGTTTATATGAGCATAGTACAACACCTAAACCTAAATATTAGATAGACTAAAACTTAACTAGTTCAAATGTGAACAAAGTAAGTGATGGACAAAAATCTAACACTTCATCTAGAATGGATTTTGTTATAGTTAGCAAGAAAACATTAACTAATGAAGACAAATCAATACAACCACTAAAACCGTCACTAAGATATGGTTTAGGTTATGTGAAGAATGAGCCTAGATCAACGATACCTTCAACCAGGAGAATTATTAACTCTCAACCTAGATAAAAAAACACCTCAACCTAGAAGAAGACAAAATGTTCCAACACAACAAAACTTATATCCTATGTCTTGGAACATTAGTCAACAACAACACTTCATGCCTTGGGGAGTTTGTCCACCATTTTATTATATGCAACAAACACCTCAAATGGCTAGAATATTCGACACTAACGTTTACGGACCCTTGAGACAATGGGGACCAAACATTTGAGTTGTTATGTTATTTAACTAGGTATGCTTAAGAGTTGACTTTGAGCCGCACGAATGGGTAAAAGATAGTGGTCGCTCCAGACATATGACGGGAAACAAGAGTCTTTTCTCGACATACAAAGCATACGAAGGAGGTAACATTATTTTTGCTAGCAATCTAAAAGCAAAAATCATTGGCAAAGGTACGATTTCTAACGACTTACTATTAATGATGTGGTATTTGTTGATAACTTAGCTTTTAACTTGCTTAGCATAGGACAAATACGTGATACTAAATGTAAGGTTATATTCTCAAAGCATGAGAGTGAAATCACTAAGGATGTTAAAACCATAGGTAAAGGTATTCGGAAACATGAGTTATATATGATGAAATTAGGAAATAACCTTAAAGATCAAATTTGGCTAGCTTCTATAGATGATAGCTCAACCTTATGGCATAGGAGATTAGGACATGCGAACATGCATTTGATTCAATCGCTTGCCTCTAAGGAACTAGTTAGAAACCTTCCTAAGCTTATGTATGATGCTTGTAAAATCGGCAAACAAACACATGCCAGCCATAAGGCTAAAAACATGGTTTTAACTAGTAGATGTCTAGAACTTTTACACATGAATTTGTTTGGTCCATCCGCTATTTGAAGTTACAGATGAAACTTCTATACTTTGGTAAGAGTGGATGATTACTCAAGATATACTTGGACAAGATTTTTCAAAACTAAAAATGAAGCTTTTGAATATTTTGAAATCTTGAGTAAGAAAATACAAAACCAATAAGGTTGCTCAATTATTTCTATAAGAATGGAACACGGTCGGGAATTTGATAATGAGGCACAATTTGGAGCTTATTGTGATGCACATGGGATAAGTTACAGTTTCTTGGCTCTAAGAACTCCTCAATCAAATGGTGTAGTAGAAAGGAAGAACTGTGCTTTGCAAGAAATGAGTTATAATTTACTAAACGAGCAATCTATACCACAAAATTTTGATGCAATGCCGTAGACACTTCAACATATATCTTAAATAGAATATTGATTAGACCATTCTTAGAAAAAAACGCCATATGAACTCTATAGAGCAAAGAAGCCAGCTGATGACGCTCGAATTATACATATTTTATATAGCGTTATTTGTTAGTTTCTATATGATTTATAAGGACTTTCGATACTTAATTGCATGAAAATACATTTCAGGTCCTCCAGACAAAGATCTTCAAGAAGGCAATATGTACAAATTCAAGATAATCTTATGATAAAGCCTATTCCAAGAGAAAAGAGCGCCGTACTTGTGTCTCAAGTGCACCGGTTACGGGGGAGAATATAATCCTATACAATCTAAGTCGAATCAAGTCAAGTGCGCCGATCTTATATCTTAAGCACGCCGGCCTTCAGCTCTATTAATGACCCTTTGGCTCCAAGAAATCTCTTGAAGGCCACCGTTTTTTATCTCCTAGATCGCCGACATTCAGTGTGAAGTCCGCCTGCCTTTTCCTCAATTGCGGCGTACTTCAGTGTCTGGCTAGTCAACCTCTGCCTATAAATAGAGCCTCATTTCACCTCATTTTCATACCAACACTCCTCCCAACAACCAAAAAAGCTCTGATAATAATTCATCCCGCGTTCCAATCATTAGGGTAATATAAATAAAGTCAAAGTTCTAAAAGCGTTGAAATACTCTCTCGATATTAACTGTGGTGATCCCTAGTGACGGTAGCTTCTTTATTACATTAATTCAGAAAGTATGTTTATCATTTTCGTACGATATTACCACTGTAAGCATGTTTGTTAAAGCCATGTTAGGCTAACCTCCTTATGGTTGCTTGTGTATGTTAATATAATAAAGTGTATGGTTGTGGCTATGATCTCTTGTTGATTTCCTGTTTATGTTACAATCTTGCTGTGTTCTAAACTTATCACCATTGTTTATCTCTTTGATTATAATTGCTAATTGGAAAAGGATCGAAAGATTCAATTAGTATTTTATGGTTTTCAACATATGTCTATGTGTGTTGCTCAGTTGAAGGAGAAATCGCTTTTGTATTGAAATAAACAATAGAGTTTTAAAACGTCGCAACTATTTCTTAAACTTGTTAACAACTTGTTTAAAGATTAGCAGACATAAGTCTTGAATCACATTTGTTAACTGATGAAACGTTATTTTGACGAAAACAACTACTCATTTGTTGAACTTACTAAACCACTGAGATCATTATCATATACCATCACTGAATTATAGAAACCATCCAAGTAATCATATTCGTCTCATACTTGAATTTTACAGTCAAACATTTGCATAAGTTTTCTAAATCATCTTGATTAGTTAATTGATATATTGGAGTAATCTCAGTCCCTGTGGAACGACCTGGCCTTACCAAAACTCTTTTACTATAAACGAGGGTTATACTTTTACCCGTGTGTTTTGAGTATTAAGTAATCGGTAAAATTAGTATTATAAATTTAAAGCTTTCGAAACACATCAAAGTTTTTGGCGCCGCTGCCAGGGACTAGTATTTGCTCTTTTTATTAATTATTTGATCATTTTAAGTTGCATTTAGATTTCATTTCTCTGTTACATTTTGAATATCATCTGTTCTGTTCCAAATAACCGCCGGTTTTCAACTGAAACCGCCGCTCTTTCACCACGATCACGGCGATCTTTTTCAAAGAAGCGCCACTTTTCTGGAAAAATAAAATTCAAAAATTCAAACTTCTACCTAGAAACATGATATGTGTTAAATCACATATCATTTATTTATCATTTTAAGACCTAAAAAGACCAAAAACGCTAACAAATGCCAAAGATATACGTGTTTTTGTGTTTATGATTGTGCAGGAATGGATATTGCAAAAACGGACTTGAATCACATCAAAACGATCAAAAACGGGCACGAGAATGGAAGAAGGTCCAAAAGCCGATGCCGGGAAGCAATTTTCAATCACGGATCAATCTTTGAGCTCAATTTGTCAAAATCTATCCTTGAAGAATCAGAAAATGTCAAGATTAATCCTTGGAATAAATTTACAGAATCGGTCCTTGAAGAATCTGAAATTACAAACTTGGTCCTTGTGATTATTCTTAAACCAAAGCTGCTAAGTCCACTAAACTTAAATCCTTAAAACCCAATCTCCTTATTTCTCCAAAATACCCACAAGCCCAATATCCCAACAAAATACCACCAGACCCAAAACCCATCTATCCCACCATACCCGGTTCAGAACCAAAATAATATAAAAAATCCATACGCGCCCAATTTTTCACCCGTTTCCTATTTTTTACCCAGTTCTGTGAACCCTAAATCACAATTATCCACAATTACCCCAATCCCGTCACTTATTACCACAATTAAGGGTACGTTAGTCATTCCCCAACATCCACTGACACCCTCTAGCTCGATTCAAACACCAAAAGGGATGCATGAGCTTGTTAAGCTCGGCTTATTTTTCAAATAAGCCTTGATATCCCTTAAGTTTGAGAGCACTTTTCTTTATTATTTATTTATTTATTTATTTTTTAGCTTTTTAGATAGTTTATTAATTAGATCTATTAGTTATATCAATTTTTTCATATAAAGTTTGCACCTTTATTACTTTTTCTTACAAAATTAGCTTATTCTCTTAGCCTCTTAGGTCTATTAGGTTTTTATCATAAAGTTTTAATCTTTAGCTTTTTCTTAGGTTATTTCACTTAAAGTTTGTAGCTTTATCAACCAATAAGCTCTTTCATAGCTTATTTGACCATTCTTATTGCTTAATCCTAATAAAGTTTGTATTTTTCTTTGTTTCTCATCGGGATCTACCGCTAAGGCCGGAGCTTAAGGGTCTTATAAGCTAGCTTATTACTAAATACAACCATCCAAGTAATCATATTCGTCTCATACTTGAATTTCACAGTCAAACATTCGCATAAGTTTTCTAAATCATCTTGATTAGTTAATTGATATATAGGAGTAATCTCAGTCCCTGTGGAACGACCTGGTCTTACCAAAACTCTTTTACTATAAACGAGGGTTATACTTTTACCCGTGTGTTTTGAGTATTAAGTAATCGGTAAAATTAGTATTATAAATTTAAAGCTTTCGAAACACATCAAAATTTTTGGCGCCGCTGCCAGGGACTAGTATTTGCTCTTTTTATTAATTATTTGATCATTTTAAGTTGCATTTAGATTTCATTTCTCTGTTACATTTTGAATATCATCTGTTCTGTTTCAAATAACCGCCGGTTTTCAACTGAAACCGCCGCTCTTTCACCACGATCACGGCGATCTTTTTCAAAGAAGCGCCACTTTTCTGGAAAAATAAAATTCAAAAATTCAAACTTCTACCTAGAAACATGATATGTGTTAAATCACATATCATTTATTTACCATTTTAAGACCTAAAAAGACCAAAAACGCTAACAAATGCCAAAGATATACGTGTTTTTGTGTTTATGATTGTGCAGGAATGGATATTGCAAATACGGACTTGAATCACATCAAAACGATCAAAAACGGGCACGAGAATGGAAGAAGGTCCAAAAGCCGATGCCGGGAAGCAATTTTCAATCACGGATCAATCTTTGAGCTCAATTTGTCAAAATCTATCCTTGAAGAATCAGAAAATGTCAAGATTAATCCTTGGAATAAATTTACAGAATTGGTCCTTGAAGAATCTGAAATTACATACTTGGTCCTTGTGATTATTCTTAAACCAAAGCTGCTAAGTCCACTAAACTTAAATCCTTAAAACCCAATCTCCTTATTTCTCCAAAATACCCACAAGCCCAATATCCCAACAAAATACCACCGAGCCCAAAACCCATCTATCTCACCATACCCGGTTCAGAACCAAAATAATATAAAAAATCCATACGTGCCCAATTTTTCACCCCTTTCCCATTTTTAACCCAGTTCTATGAACCCTAAATCACAATTATCCACAATTACCCCAATCCCGTCACTTATTACCACAATTAAGGGTACGTTAGTCATTCCCCAACATCCACTGACACCCTCTAGCTCGATTCAAACACCAAAATGGATGCATGAGCTTGTTAAGCTCGGCTTATTTTTCAAATAAGCCTTGATATCCCTTAAGTTTGAGAGCACTTTTCTTTATTTTTTATTTATTTATTTATTTTTTAGCTTTTTAGATAGTTTATTAATTAGATCTATTAGTTTTATCAAGTTTTTCATATAAAGTTTGCACCTTTATTACTTTTTCTTACAAAATTAGCTTATTATCTTAGCCTCTTAGGTCTATTAGGTTTTTATCATAAAGTTTTAATCTTTAGCTTTTTCTTAGGTTATTTCACTTAAAGTTTGTAGCTTTATCAACCAATAAGCTCTTT
>LBNU01012953.1:152430-171376 GCA_014162995.1 Artemisia annua | reverse complement strand
AGAGAGAAATATAGTCATACACAAACTAAAATATTCAACAATCTAACTAAGCTCGTCTACACTCAGACACATAGATCCAGAGCTGATGTCTTTATGTTTGTGGAGAAAGATTATCCTTAAAGCTTGGAGTTCTTGAAGCCATGATTGAAGCTAAGCTTAGATGTTCAGAAGTGACTCCTGATCTTCAAAGTCTGATTGAAAGAATTAAGCAGCAAAGTGCTAAAGAAACAGGGAAAAGATAGAGTGTTTGAAAGCATCCCTCTTGGTGTGTATTCGAGCTTACAAGAAACTTGCATATTTTCAGGAAAAATATCAAGTTTAGGGGAGGATTGTTGGGTTTAGCTAACTTTACTTTTGAGGTATCTCTACTGCTGGCAGACTACTCTACTGCTAGATGACTCTACTGCTGGAAGGATACTGTTGTACTATCTCTGCTGCTTGATGATAAGTTTGTATACACGTCTTATATTTATAGTAAAGATGTCTTGTAATATTCTATTGTATTAGAATATCTTTGTCTTGTGTAGGAAGTTGATGTAAGCCCGTAGGGTTCCTTGGTGTATAAAAGGTGATCCTAGGGTTAGACTAGAGTACGTATTATTCTAGCATTCATACACTTCAAGGTTGTAAAACCCTAGCACTATTCAGAGTGCTCGTATTAATTATATTGAAGTGTTTAAGGTGTGAATCACTTGTGTTCGTGTTCTTCTTAAGTTAATTATTATATTCCGCATAGTAATTAAGGTTACATACAAGTCAGCTTCTATACATTATTGTCTTGGTTTATCTAAGATAGTAATTCTAGATCAACTGCTCAACTGGGATCAACAAGACTACTAGCCACTCATAGGAAACATGCAAATAAACTCAGAATATTTAACATTAGAATCCATGGTTTTAAGTCTTACAATGCTTTGAAATTGATAACAAATGACAAGGTATTGATACCCTAAGTATTGGTGATGATTTCTTGAGATTTCTGGCCTCCAAATGTTGCTTCCTTGGTCCTCCAAAGTTCCTGGTTCTTTCTGCACGAATTTCCCTTCTTTGAGAGCTAGATGATGATAATAATTGAGAGTAGTAATGAGAGTAAATGATCTCTTGAATTGTGTCTTCAATGGTGTACTCTTGGGGTCCTTTTAGGCTTGTCAAATACTCCTAGTAATGAATAGGGACATAAATGCTGGAGCTTGGACAACAAGACACTAAGAAGGGCCTAGAACAATGGGACAAAAGATCAAGATTCGTGCACAAGAAGTTGGTATAAACAAGCAGTGGACTCCATCCGATCGGATGCGGGTTGGCACCGATCGGATGGATGTGGTAATTGTGGCCATCCAATCGGATTGACTCCAACCGATCGGATGGTAAAGTCTGGTAAACTTTGATGTTTGACTTTTCTTAAGTAGATCTTTATGCACTATCCAAACTTGATTAACTCTGAACTTGGAATTTTGAAATGACAAAACTTAGGTTCTCCTTATGAGATGCGTCACAGATTGGACTTTGAACTTGGGAATCTTCGTGTAATCGCATATACTTCATTTTCTTCACTTTTTCTCCGTTTTTCCTACATTTGGCTACATATGCTACAAAAACATACTTTGATATGATTTAGTGGCAAAAGCATATAAAAATAACCAAATAACATACACAAAAACACTAATAACGCTTCTAAAAACATGTTAACTTTGAGCGTTATCAGTATCTTAGGAACCTCTCTTTTGGTAAAAGTATATCTTTTATTGTAAAAACTTTGATGAATAAATGAATGATAACACCATTTTCAAAAACGTCTCTTTTCGAGTCGTTTTCTATTATCTTGTCTTTGTTTCCATGAAGTAATACCCCAACTCTAAATCCGCTGCGATCTATGAAAAATGGGTGTGTTACAGATTGGTATCAGAGCCTTGGTTATAGAGAACAAAAGGATTTTTCCCAAACTATAACCAATTTTTCAAAAAGTCCTCCGTGCCATTAGAATCCCCGAACTTGCCTTTAGACTCCCGACATGCCTTTAGGTTAAGATTTCTGACTTGCCTTTAGGTTAGAATCCCCGAACTGCCTTTAGGATAAATTCCTCACTATTGCCTCTAGGGTAGATNTATGAGATGCGTCACAGATTGGACTTTGAACTTGGGAATCTTCGTGTAATCGCATATACTTCATTTTCTTCACTTTTTCTCCGTTTTTCCTACATTTGGCTACATATGCTACAAAAACATACTTTGATATGATTTAGTGGCAAAAGCATATAAAAATAACCAAATAACATACACAAAAACACTAATAACGCTTCTAAAAACATGTTAACTTTGAGCGTTATCAGTATCTTAGGAACCTCTCTTTTGGTAAAAGTATATCTTTTATTGTAAAAACTTTGATGAATAAATGAATGATAACACCATTTTCAAAAACGTCTCTTTTCGAGTCGTTTTCTATTATCTTGTCTTTGTTTCCATGAAGTAATACCCCAACTCTAAATCCGCTGCGATCTATGAAAAATGGGTGTGTTACAGATTGGTATCAGAGCCTTGGTTATAGAGAACAAAAGGATTTTTCCCAAACTATAACCAATTTTTCAAAAAGTCCTCCGTGCCATTAGAATCCCCGAACTTGCCTTTAGACTCCCGACATGCCTTTAGGTTAAGATTTCTGACTTGCCTTTAGGTTAGAATCCCCGAACTGCCTTTAGGATAAATTCCTCACTATTGCCTCTAGGGTAGATTCCCCACTATTACTATTGCCTCTAGGGTAGATTCCCCACTATTACTATTGCCTTTAGATAGAACATAGGTTAGAATTATGCTAAGACATTTACCCGGGAATGATATTACAGTTAGATATGTCATCCTTTAACAATCCTATCATAGTGTTTGACACTGATGATGAGAATACCTCATCGGATAGTTATGAGTATGCCCCGGCCACTCCTACCCACTCATCTTCTTGTTCTAATTCTCCGGAAGAATTAGCCCATAATATCTTAACTAACTTAGGATTAGAACCTTCCATGAATGATCCCTATATGCAAGCATATAATGGGTATATGCAAGCATATGGTAGTGACATTCCTATAGTACCTACTTTAACACCTACCCCATCTATACCTCACTATACTAGTCAAGATCGCTATGTTCCCGAAATAGATTCCCCACCCCATAAGAAATTATGTATTATACCACCCTCGCCTTCCCCTAGGTTTGAAATAGGAAATAGTTCTTAAAAAGACCCTTAGAAAGACATGAAGAACAAATAGAAGATATACTTAGTCATTTAGATAAGTTATCTTTAGGGCGTATAGAAAAAGCAGAAAATAAGATAAGTGACTAAGGAAAAGATAGGATAATAATTCAAAAAAATTACACTAGGTTAGAAAATGAATTAGAGAAAACATGTAGTCAAATCTTTAAGTTACAAACAAAATATGAGGGACACTCTGACGAAGTAGTTACCGCACATGTTAGACTTTCCACTATAGAAATGATCATTGAAGATATTAGGGATAGTCATAAGTCTGACATAAGAGATCTGTTGGAAGCAATCCAAGAACTTAAAAACAACAAAGGAGCAAACTAGTAAGGTTATACATTAAGTTATATAGGTATTTTATTAGGTAGTATGCGTTAAGTTTTCACCCTGTAGGATATAGCAACAAGTCGTTATAGAAATTATAGTTTGCCTATACTAGGATTCCCTATGCCTTATATTTTAGGAAATCACTATAGACCTACCTTAGGTTTTAGAGAACTCGAGGTCATTAGGAATCTTAAAAACTAGGAAATGCTAAAACTTATAACAATTAGAATCCTTTAGGTTAGTATTACTATGCCTTTAGACGGGGGAAACGAACTTTCGTGGAATATAGTGAATCTTATTAGGAAATCCGCCCTTTTAGTTTTAGGATTCCCTACACTCTATTACTCCGGTATCAGACAATGTTCTAAGAATTAGAACTTGTAACCCGTCTATACGCAAGACTCTATCAGTTAGATCTTGCAAGAATGTCTAAATTGGAAATGATATTATTCTTATCCCAACTTATCTTGCGAACGTCTATAGAATGGCACGTACAAGATCAACTACTCCTATTACTCTCGCTACACCCGCCATGACTCAGGAATACATTCGGCGACTAGTTGTTGACAGTGTAACTGCAGCACTAGAAGCTAGGAATGCTAACATGGCTAGAAACCCCGAAATTCCTGTAGTGAAGAAGAGTAACTACAAGGAATTTATGAGCTGTCAACCCTTTAATTTCAAGGGGACAGAAGGGGCCATAGGATTGATTCACTGGTTTGAGAGATGTGAATCAGTATTCTCCCGTAGTAACTGTACTGAGGATTGTAGAGTTAAGTTTGCTACCGGTACTCTTACCGAGGAAGCATTATCCTGGTGAAACTCGTATGCCTAACCCATAGGAATAAAAGAGGCATTTAAGATCACCTGGACTGAGTTTAATAATCTTACGATTAAGAAATACTGTCCTCGAACAGAAGTCAAGAAAATGGAGGATGAATTATATAACTTGACTGTTAAGGGGAATGATGTTAAAACTTATATTAGGAGATTTCAAGAGTTAGCAACTTTGTGTCCTACAATGTTTCCAACTGTTGAAAAGACAATAGAAGTTTTCATCGGAGGTTTGCCCCGGAGTATCGAAGGGAATGTTAGAGCCTCTAAACCTCAAACTTTAGAGGAAGCCATTAACATAACTTTGAGGTTAATGGACCAAGTAACGAAGCACAACACTGTGCCAGCGCCCAACGATAATAAACGAAAGTTCCACGATGGGAGAGCTTTCGGAAACAACCGTAACACTAACAGTTATGGTATGTGTTAAATTACACATACCTTTTACCTATTTAAACGGACCAAAAAGACCAAAAACCGAGCCAAAAATGCCAAATATATGTGTTTTTGTGTTTGTGATTGTGCAGGTATGGATATTTTGAAAAGTGGACAAAATCAAAGAAAACCCGTCAAAACGAGCACGAGATTGAAAGAGCGTGAAATTACGGGATCACCGATAATGTTATTTGGAGCATCGTGGCAAAAGAAGAGAAATTTAAACATTAAACGAGGCCCGAACAAAGATTACTATTAATTATAATGTTTAATAAAGATTACTATAATATTAATGTTTAATAAAAGGGATCAGCAGGAAAATAGTGATTAAAAGGAAATTAATGGAAAAATATACCACAAAAGTATTGTTGGTCTAATGGTTGGAGCGTTTGGTGTTAGGCGTGAGGTCGGGGGTTCGAATCTCACCTTCCCTCCTTTTCTTTTTAATTATATTAACAGATTTGCAGGCCTAGCTCCGACCCGTTTTCTGACCCGCGACCCGGCCCAGCTGAAGAAGGTTATCAAGTCAGATCCGGCCCAAGATAGCAGCAGCCCAAGCCAAGTAATAAACAGATCCAGGCCCTGAAGCCCATACGTGGCAACTGAAGACCAGGCCCATTGAAGCTTATATAACTGATTTATTTCGTTTTCACGTGACTGCACCTTCCTAATTTAATATCAGAAGCGCGTGTATTAATTCTCCAGCCAATGAAAATGCTGCACCTGGCCTTGCTATCAAATGACGTCCGAATACAATGTATTAATAGCTGTCTCATAAGATTGGAATGTTCGAGAAATCATTGGCCTTTAAAAGGCACATGATCCGAGGCTTGAAGGAGAGCTTCTCCTCACAATTTTACACACACAGTTCTTTTATTTTCATAGGAGTAGATAGCTTAGTTTTATTTTATTGTCTTTTTTTCTTTAGCTTCTTTAGCTTATCATTTATAGCTTATTTTTAAAGTGCTTTTTATTGTAAGAACCTCTTTTATTATTAATGCAAACTTATTTATCTTTAGCTTATTATTCTTAGCTTTTAATTTCTCTTCTCATCATCTCCTTTTCTTTATTCTTTTTCTATAAGCTTTCTTTTATAAAAAAATAAAATAAAAATAAAATAAAAATAAATAGTTTTATTTATTTTTATAAAAGTTTCAATCTTTATTAAGTTTAAGCTTATTATGTCTTATTTTCTCTTCTCTTCTTCACCCTCTAGCTCGATTCAAACACTAAAAGGGATGCATGAGCTTGTTAAGCTCGGCATATTTTTCAAATAAGCCTTGATATCCCTTAAGTTTGAGAGCACTTTTCTTTATTTTATTTATTTATTTATTTATTTTTTTAGCTTTTTAGATAGTTTATTAATTAGATCTATTAGTTTTATCAAGTTTTCATATAAAGTTTGCACCTTTATTACTTTTTCTTACAAAATTAGCTTATTATCTTAGGTCTATTAGGTTTTTATCATAAAGTTTTAATCTTTAGCTTTTTCTTAGGTTATTTCACTTAAAGTTTGTAGCTTTATCAACCAATAAGCTCTTTCATAGCTTATTTGACCATTATTATTGCTTAATCCTAATAAAGTTTGTATTTTTCTTTGTTTCTCATCGCGATCTACCGCTAAGGCCGGAGCTTAAGGGTCTTATAAGCTAGCTTATTACTAAATTTTATTGCTTTTAGTCTTAATAAGCTAAATAGTTAATAAAATCACAAACTTTATTAACTATTTTGTTTTATTAAAGCTTTTTAAGAAATAAACTTTATGGTTTGTGTAGTTTATAAGATCGGGTGGTTATTTTCGTCTCATCTCTTAGATCGGGTTCTACTTTCTTTCCCTTTTCAATTTTTAGTTTAAATATTTAGTTATGCTTATGATTGTTGAATTATTTGTGTTTAATAGTTTAATTGATATGCGTAGCGAGTAGTTTATTAGTGTTTGCTAAGTGATATAAATTTATGATTTAAGTGTGGATTAAAAAGGGGATTGTGATTAATAATTAGTCAAAATTATTTAGATTTGTGATTTTATTATTCGAAGGGCAAAAGCCGGAAAATAATCAAATTACACATCTAGTAATTATTTTCTTTTCAAAGGATTGTTTGCAAAATAAACCAACGTTGTGAGGAAATAATCTTGTTTAAGGAAAATAATTCGTTATAAAACTTTATTCCACACTTAATGAACTTGTCACATCACTTAGCAAACATATTTAGATACGGAGAAACCAAAAATGAAGCCGTCCGGCTCATGATGTTTCCATTATCCCTGACGGGAGAAGCAAAAACCTGGTCAGATGAACTTGACGAAGGAACCATAGCAACATGGGATGAACTTCACACCGCCTTTATAAGTCAATTCTTTCCGCCAGCCTTATTCGACTGACTTCTCGATGAAATTCGTGCTTTTTCTCAACAAGATCGAGAAACTTTAACCGAGGCATGGTTACTAATTAAAGAAATGCTCAGGAATTGTCATGGACATGGTCTAAGTAAAGGAAATATAATCAAAATCTTTTACCATGGACTTGATGAGAGTACTCAAGAAGCTTTAAACGCTGCTGCAGGAGGAATTTTCCTGTACAAAACTACAAATCAAGCCTACCAATTACTCGAAGACAAAGTCTTACTCAAACATGATTGGGCTAAAAAACAAAAACCCAAAACCGCTCTTCGCAAAACTGTTGCTTTCGCCGATGAAGGCAGTAGTATTTTTGACACTGACAAAATTATGGCTCGAATGGATGCAATGGCAATCAAAATGGATGCTCAGTATAAAGAAATGAAAGAGATACATGAATCTTGCAACAATTGTGGTGGAAATCACCCAACCGCAAATTGTAATGGTGATGACACACCTATGTCTCGAGAAGAGGAAGCCAAATTCATGCAAACATTTAGACGATCTCGTTTTTACAATGACTATCATAATAGAGATAATGAAAAATGGCGTTCTAACGATAGACCTGATTATAAACGTGATCAACCTCGATCATATTATGAAGAAAAACCCGGTATTCAAAGGCAATTAAGTGAATTCATTAAATCACAACAATCCACGAATATGTTCGTTATAAACACTTTCAATGATCTCAAAGACATACTTGAATCCACCTAAAGAAAGCACCAAGCCTCTATCCAAAATCTGGAAAAAAAATTTGATAGACTTGCTGAAAAACAAGCTAATAGACCACCAGGATCCCTTCCAAGCAACACTACACCTAACCCAAGAGGTAGTACTTCTAAACCTTATCAACCACCACCAGCTCGTCATGAGCATGTGAATGCCATAACAACTAGAAATGGTACTTCTTATGAACTACCTCCTAATTCCAGTCAAACACAACCTGCTGTTGAACTTGACAGTGAGGAAGAAGATGAACCATCACCTCATAAAAAGACCAACACAAAAGAAATTCCCGACACACATGTTCTAAAACCATATAAACCAAAAATTTCATATCCCCAACGTCTTAGAAAAGAGAAAATGGAAGCTCAATATGGGAAGTTCCTAGACAGGATTCGTGCTGTTCAAATCAAAGTTCCATTAATAGATGTTATTGCTGGAATGCCAAATTATGGTAAATTTCTTAAAGAACTTGTAAGTAACAAAAGCAAATTAGAACAAATATCTCCAGCCTTTCTAAGCGATAAATCTTCAGCAATAACCCAAAATAAAATTCCACCAAAATTGAGAGATCCCAGAAGTTTTCTAATTCCGTATAATTTTGGTAAAACATTCTCTTGCAATGCTTTAGCCGATCTTGGCGCAAGTATCAATCTTATGCCATATTCTCTTTATGCCAAACTTTCTCTAGAAACCCTCAAACCTACTAGAATGAGTGTTCGATTAGCTGATCGTTCTTTTCAATATCCTGTTTGGATAGCAGAAAATATGCTAGTCGAAGTTGGTAAATTCACGTTTCCCGTTGATTTCGTTATCTTAGAAATGGAGGAAGACAGCAAAGTTCCTCTAATTCTAGGAAGACCATTCTTACATACGGCTGATGTAATAATCAGAGTTAAACAAAGGAAACTAAATCTAGGAGTTGGAGAAGAAAGAATATCTTTTTCAATCGATTCAGCCATGAAACATTCCTACTCCAATGATGACACATGCTTTAGCATAGAAGTCATTGACGAAATTCTCGAAGAGGATTTTGACAACTTGCTAAACGAAGGAATAGAAATTCTTCACTCTATTCAAGGAACGATTCTTGAAGAAAAACTCTATGCTGAGTTTGAAGAATTTATTGCGATGAATGAGGAAATTGAAACCGATGATGAGGAAGAAATCATTTGCGAAAAAATCACTTTCAATACAGAATACAAAATAAAGAAATCTCTCGAAGAACCACCAACTAATCTCGAACTCAAACCACTTCCTAAACATCTTGAGTATGCTTTTCTAGAAGGAACATCCTTACTCCCGGTTATAATATCCTCCGAACTTTCAGAAAAGAATAAAGCAGATTTACTCACCGTTCTTAAAAATCATAAATGAGCTTTTGCTTGGAAAGCTTCAGATATTCCTGGAATCTGTCCTTCATTTTGCAAACACAAAATACAAATGTTGGATGATAAGAAACCAGTTGTCCAGAAACAAAGAAGGTTAAATCCTAATATGCAAGAAGTAGTAAAAAAAGAAGTAGCTAAACTCCTCGATGCCGGAATTATTTATCCCATCGCTGATAGTCAATGGGTTAGTCCTATTCATTATGTACCAAAGAAAGGTGGTATCACTGTGGTCACAAATGAGAATGATGAGTTAGTTCCCACCAGAACAATCACTGGTTGGAGAGTTTGTATTGATTACCGAAAACTCAACGAGGCTACAGCCAAAGATCACTTTCCCTTACCCTTCATGGATCAAATGTTGGAAAGACAAGCAGGAAACAAATACTTTTGTTTTCTCGATGGTTTTTCTGGATACTTTCAAATTTCTATCGATCCTCTCGATCAAGAAAAAACAACATTTACATGTCCTTTTGGAACATATGGTTACAGACGAATGCCTTCTGGTTTATGTAATGCACCTGCTACATTCCAAAGATGCATGATTGAAATATTTCATGACATGATTGAAGAATCTATGGAAGTTTTCATGGACGATTTCTCTGTCTTTGGAAATTCATTCAAAAGCTGTTTGGTCAACTTAATTAAAATGCTTAAAAGATGTGAAGAAGCTAATTTAGTTCTTAATTGGGAAAAATGTCACTTCATGGTTAAAGAAGGAATTGTGCTCGGACATAAAGTGTCTGGAGCAGGATTAGAAGTTGACAAAGCAAAAATTGAAGTAATAGCAAAACTACCACCTCCTACTAATATCAAAGGTATTAGAAGTTTTCTTGGACATGCCGGTTTTTACCGTAGATTCATAAAAGATTTCTCCAAAATAACTAAACCTTTAACTAAGCTACTTGAAAAAGACATTCCATTCGAATTCAATGAAGAATGCATAAAAGCATTTGAATTATTAAAAGAAAAACTTACATGCACACCTATCATAGCAAGTCCGGATTGGAATCTTCCATACGAACTGATGTGTGATGCAAGTGAAAGTGCTGTTGGAGCCATACTTGGCCAACGAAAAGAAAAACATTTTCATCTAATATATTTGGCAAGTAGAACGTTGAATGCAGCCCAACAAAATTATACAATAACAGAAAAAGAACTAATGGCTGTGGTATTTGCATTTGATAAATTCCGATCATATCTCGTTCTATCCAAAACAGTTGTTTACACAGATCATTCAACATTAAAATATCTTTTTAAGAAGTTAGATGCCAAACCTCGTCTCATACGATGGGTTTTGCTCTTACAAGAATTCGATATTGAGATAAAAGACAAAAAAGGTGCTGATAATGTTGCAGCAGATCACCTATCTAGAATTGAGAAACATGATGGTGATGATGAAGAATTTGAAATAAACGATTATTTTCCAGAAGAAATTCTGATGGAAATAAATTCAGATAAAGAACCTTGGTTTGCTGATTATTTGGTTGGACAAATTCTACCTAAAAACATGACATACCAACAAAAGAAAAAATTCTTTTCCGATCTTAAAAACTTCTTTTGGGAAGAGCCACATCTCTTTAAGATATGTCCTGATGGGATTATAAGAAGATGTGTAGCAGGACCTGAAACCCGATCCATTCTAGATGCATGTCATCTTGGACCAACTGGAGGACATTATGGACCATCCATCACGGCCAGAAAAGTCCTAGAATTTGGTTTATTGGCCAACAATATTCAGAGAAGCTCATACCTTAGTTCACCTTTTTGAAGCATGCCAAAAAACTGGAAATATATCAAAACGAGATGAAATGCCTTTAAAATATATACAAGTATGTGAGATATTTGACATATGAGGTATAGATTTCATGGGTCCCTTTCCAAAATCCCATATGTTCGAATACATATTGGTTGCCATAGATTATGTTTCAAAATGGGCGGAGGCCCAAGCTCTTCAAACTAATGATGCAAAAGTCGTTATAACATTCCTTAAAAAACTCTTTAGTCGCTTCGGAGTTCCAAAAGCTTTAATTAGCGACAGAGGAACACATTTCTGCAATCATATGATGGAAAAAGCAATGAAAAAGTATGGTGTAAACCATCGTTTTTCTACCTCATATCATCCTCAAACTAGTGGTCAAGTGGAAAGCACAAACAGAGCTTTAAAAAGAATCCTTGAAAAAGCTGTAAAAGACAATCCTGCTATTTGGTCTAAAAAATTAGATGACGCTCCGTGGGATTTTCGCACAGCATACAAAACACCTACTGGAACAACACCTTATAAATTAATCTATGGAAAAGCTTGTCATTTACCGCTCGAATTAGAACATCGTGCATACTGGGCACTTAAAAATTATAATACCGACTTGATAGCCGCAGGAGAAAAACGTATGTTTCAATTACATGAGTTAGACGAATTCCGATTACACGCTTATAAAAATTCAATACTATACAAAGAAAGAACAAAAATCTGGCACGATCGGAAACTTAAAATCCGTAAAGAATTCAACAAAGGAGACAAAGTACTACTATTTCACTCAAAAAATAAATTCAAACAACCGAAATTAGAATCCCGTTGGCTTGGCCCATATATGGCAAAACACCAATATCCATCCGGATATGTGAAATTATACGGAAAAGATGATAAAAGGTTTCTTGTCATTGGTCACAGACTTAAATTATGTCATGAAGAAAAAAGTTACAATGATCGAAGGGCAGAACTCACCCCCTTCTTCCCTAAAACTTAAAAATCATACGTCCTTGTGAGTCTAGCTTAAGACTCCTTGAAAAACAAGTGCTTCTCGGGAGGCAACCAGTGTTTTCCAAATTTTTTCAACACAGTTTAATTTAAGTGTGGAGGCATTTTCGCCTTTTGGTTAAAAAAAAAAGAAAAAAAAAATCCCAAAAATATTTTTGTGTGTTTATTTATTTTTGCAGGTTTTATGAGAATGTGTGGATGCTTGCTGAAGAGTCTCTTATATCAACTTCCGCCGATAGCCCTGGGAATTTTCGATCCTTTTTTCTCGATTATGCTATTTTTGTTATTTTTCAGTCTTTCACATTAGGGACAATGTTCAACTTGAGTGTGGAGGGATGACAAATAGGATAAGTCGAGCGTATTCCACATTATTGCTTGCTCTATAAATTTCCAAAATTTTTGGTTCTATATTAGAAATTTGATAAAAAAATGCAAGACATATCAATACATATTTAGCACATGCAATAACCCCACTAAATTGTGAGAATATTCTTAGCCTTTATATGAAGTGTGTAGCATTTTGCACTTCCTGTTTCATGA
The DNA here is from genome assembly GCA_014162995.1 of Artemisia annua. Classification (NCBI taxonomy): domain Eukaryota; kingdom Viridiplantae; phylum Streptophyta; class Magnoliopsida; order Asterales; family Asteraceae; genus Artemisia; species Artemisia annua. Next base: position 158,718 of record LBNU01012953.1, on the reverse strand, counting down.
TATATGAGTGTGCCAGTAATTCATTTTAACTCTAAAACTTGTGCGTGTATATCGTTTACTAAATCGCAGTGAGGTTAATTTATAGACGAATATAGATGACGAAAAGGTAAAATATCCACCAAAATCAACCTTTATCCTTATCCACCAAAAATCAGCCGAAAATAAATAAAAAAGTTCTCGAAGCACTTTTGCTATAATCCCTCTATTTGCTAGTCGCTAGTATGATAAATATAAGAAAAGATGATGAATAAAGGCAAGAAAAATATATGCCTAGAAAAGAAAAAGTAAAGTGAAAAATATGATGTTGGCTAGCGATAGTATGGATTAGTGAATCTGTATGGCTATTATATCTCTCTAAACAAAAACACCCAAGTTATTCCTTATCTCCGAAACAAAATAAGCCTTATTTTGCCTTCTTTTGATATATTTGTCTGGTGCTCACGCCGCAACGGTTATGTTTAGTAATCTTGGATAAATCCTAAACTAACTATGTAGCTTGTAAGGGTTTAGTAATCTTGGATAAATCCTAAACTACTAACAATGAAACACTGAATAACTCTGTTAAGTATGCGGAATCTACTTCAACAAAGCTAAGAAGAATTATCAAAGAACTTTGATTATATTAAAACTTTGAACCTGCTTTCATACACAGATTCACTAACAACCCTAATAACTCTAATATCGAACTTGCATGTATCTCTAAAATCGTATATCACTAATGCCAACCTAGGGATCCTTTTATAGGCATAAGGAAAACCCTGGTCGGTTTACAATACTTGAACGACAACTAAACTAACTCTAACATAGAACATTCTAGATTTACACAATAATCCTTAAACGTTTTGCATGATTTGCATGTCAGTCCTTTTAGCAGTACTTTGACTTGTTTCCATACGAGCAGTACTTTGACTTTCTATCTTCAGCAGTACTTTGACTTTATATCTTCAGCAGTACTTTGACTTTAAACTTCAGCAGTACTTTAACTTTCATCAGTACTTAGACTTTATATCCTAACAATCCTCTCCTAACTTGAATTCTACTTGCTTGATTTTAAGTTCCTTTGTCTTCCTCTTTAATCCATACCATATTACTTTAGCATCTTTGTCTTCAAGGAAAGATTGTAACCGTATCATTTGTCTTATACTATCCATGTGACTCCAAAATCTAACATCTTTGTCTTGTACTTACTGTGTTTGTTTTGTCATCATCAAAGTGATCTTTGTCAGCAATAGCAATCTTTATCTTCAATCTTTATCTTCACAGCAACTTAATCTTTTCAGCTACTCAACAACATATGGCAAAATGTACATCATATAATAAAGTTTCAGTCTATTCTCATCACATCCAGGTGTGTAAACTCCTGTGAGAGGTGAATTATTAAAAATTAATTGATTTTGATGTCTCTTTACCAAAGCCATTAACTCTGGAGTAGCCAATGTTTAGGTTTAAGAACCATGATACATTGATAACCATATGATTTTTAGCAAATCATCAGCTATCAACGGATTTGAGTAGTCTTTACCAAGAGCCGTTTGCTTTTGGGCTAGTTAGTTCTTTTAGTACAATAACTACCAAGATGAACTAATTACCAAACAAATGGATTTTCCACAGCCTTTACCACAAGCCATTTTCTTGTGGGCTAGCCAACTCTTCACTATCACAGATATGGTGAGTTGAAAACCATACAATTTTTAGTAAATTGTCAACTAAAAACGGATTTGATTATCACATCAGAGCCGTACCCTCATGATGAGTNTAGAACTTGTGCATGTATATCGTTTACTAAATCGCAGTGAGGTTAATTTATAGACGAATATAGATGACGAAAAGGTAAAATATCCACCAAAATCAACCTTTATCCTTATCCACCAAAAATCAGCCGAAAATAAATAAAAAAGTTATCGAAGCACTTTTGCTATAATCCCTCTATTTGCTAGTCGCTAGTATGATAAATATAAGAAAAGATGATGAATAAACGCAAGAAAAATATATGCCTAGAAAAGAAAAAGTAAAGTGAAAAATATGATGTTGGCTAGCGATAGTATGGATTAGTGAATCTGTATGGCTATTATATCTCTCTAAACAAAAACACCCAAGTTATTCCTTATCTCCGAAACAAAATAAGCCTTATTTTGCCTTCTTTTGATATATTTGTCTGGTGCTCACGCCACAACGGTTATGTTTAGTAATCTTGGATAAATCCTAAACTACTAACAATGAAACACTGAATAACTCTGTTAAGTATGCGGAATCTACTTCAACAAAGCTAAGAAGAATTATCAAAGAACTTTGATTATATTAAAACTTTGAACCTGCTTTCATACACAGATTCACTAACAACCCTAATAACTCTAATATCGAACTTGCATGTATCTCTAAAATCGTATATCACTAATGCCAACCTAGGGATCCTTCTATAGGCATAAGGAAAACCCTAGTCGGTTTACAATACTTGAACGACAAGTAAACTAACTCTAACTTAGAACATTCTAGATTTACACAATAATCCTTAAACGTTTTGCATGATTTGCATGTCAGTCCTTTTAGCAGTACTTTGACTTGTTTCCATACGAGCAGTACTTTGACTTTATATCTTCAGCAGTACTTTGACTTTATATCTTCAGCAGTACTTTGACTTTAAACTTCAGCAGTACTTTAACTTTCATCAGTACTTAGACTTTATATCCCAACAATCCTCCCCTAACTTGAATTCTACTTGCTTGATTTCAAGTTCCTTTGTCTTCCTCTTTAATCCATACCATATTACTTTAGCATCTTTGTCTTCAAGGAAAGATTGTAACCGTATCATTTGTCTTATACTATCCATGTGACTCCAAAATCTAACATCTTTGTCTTGTACTTACTGTGTTTGTTTTGTCATCATCAAAGTGATCTTTGTCAGCAATAGCAATCTTTATCTTCAATCTTTATCTTCACAACAACTTAATCTTTTCAGCTACTCAACAACATATGGCAAAATGTACATCATATAATAAAGTTTCAGTCTATTCTCATCACATCTAGGTGTGTAAACTCCTGTGAGAGGTGAATCATTGAAAATTAATGGATTTTGATGTCTCTTTACCAAAGCCATTAACTCTGGAGTAGCCAATGTTTAGGTTTAAGAACCATGATACATTGATAACCATATGATTTTTAGCAAATCATCAGCTATCAACGGATTTGAGTAGTCTTTACCAAGAGCCGTTTGCTTTTGGACTAGTTAGTTCTTTTAGTACAATAACTACCAAGATGAACTAATTACCAAACAAATGGATTTTCTACAGCCTTTACCACAAGCCATTTTCTTGTGGGCTAGCCAACTCTTCACTATCACAGATATGGTGAGTTGAAAACCATACAATTTTTAGTAAATTGTCAACTAAAAACGGATTTGATTATCACATCAGAGCCGTACCCTCATGATGAGTCAAACTCTTTCTTGTCTGTTAAACATGGTGAGTTGAATACCGTTTGTTGTGTAGTATAAGTACTAACACCATGTGTTTCTCAAAACAATTTGTTGCTGTAAATTTGTGCTTCAAAAAGTATTTTGCACTTTACAAAAATTGCTATTTTATTAAGGACTTTACTGGTTTTTGACTGCAGTACTTTGGTAAAGTACTGTTTGTCCAGCAGTACTTTTAAATAAAGTACTTATTATTCAAAAAATATATACAATAAAGATCATACCAGAAATCATGCATTATCATCTGCTAAGTTTGTCCATTTGATGAACAACTCAATGACCATGAGAGCTGTTTCATTTTCATCTTCAACTTCCATACCATGTTCTAGCATTCTGACCATCAGATCTCTTGTAAGAGGATATCTCCTTTCTGCTAGCATGTGAACCATGGTACCATCTTCTAACTCTAAGACATGCACTCCACATGATTCAAAGAATCTCCAGCTTTGAATCTCCCAAACTTCTTGATTCTTCCAAATATCATCAATGCTTGTCTCTTCAGTCTCCCAAGTCGTTGTAAGATCACCCAGCAAAACTACACCTATTCCTTTAAGTGGAATGTGTTCAAAATGAGCTTGTATTTGCTGGTATAGATGGAGTAAATCTTCTCTATCTATTAAATGCAATATATCCCACAACAGATTAAATGCTCTATAGCTTTCATCTTCTCTGTGGAAGACAAAATAATCTCCATCTTGTTTTGATTCTATAACTTCCAGAGCAGATATCTTAGATTTTGTCTCAGTAGCCTCTTTTGACTTGGGATGCTCAAAATCAACAACCCTCAAATAGTTCCTCAGCTCATCATCTGTATCTGTTCTCAATTCCACTGTATTCTTGAGCTTCTTTGATGGCTGATCTTTAGTTGTTGTTCTTTTTCTCTTTGAGCTAGGCTTGTTATGCTCTTCACTGTCAAAAGGAATAATACTATCAACTGCCTGTTGATAAGCTTTTCTAACAGCATCATAGAGATCTTTCATCTCTATATATGTCAACTTCACTAAGCCTTTATAACCTCGACCCTTCAGGTAACTCATCATAGCATTCCTTTCTTTAGCAATGCCCTGTGATTTTCTTGGTCCAATAATCTTTTCTTTAACAACTGGCTTCTCTGATCTCTTCACTTCAGCATTTAACTCAGCTTGTAATATTCTAGCAGCTTCTTCACCTTTATCTTCCTGAATAGCTCTTAAGTCTTCTAAAGTTATCTTCTTTTTCTTTTTCTTTTCTTCTACCAAGATTCCTTTTCCTTTATCCTTTGGATCCAGCTCTTGAGTAGGTTGAGAAGAAGGTTGTGGGACTTGTGATTGTTGAACTCCAGGAATGCTAATACCTCTAGGTCTTAAGATACTTAGCAACATGTCAGCAACAGTCTCTTCATCACTATCTTCCTTTTGCTGAATTGGATTGGAAGGACCAACTTCTTCTTTAAAATCTAAAGTCTTTGGTGTTATCAAAGATGTTCTAGCAGTACCTTGAGCAACAGTACTTTGAACTTCAATATTTTGAACACCAGTACCTTCCAAATCAACTTCAATATTTTGAACTCTTTCAAGATTGACTTGCTCAGTTTCATCACTTTTTCTTTCAGCAGTATCTTGATGAACAATATCTTTAAAGAGTGGTGTTTCCTTATTTGGATCAGCATCTTCATTCAAATTCACATTCTCTAAATTCCTCCCCAATGTGAATGAAGAATGCTTCTTGAGCCTTCTTTTCTTTGCTTTGAGACCTTCTCAGGATGTTTACCATGCTTCTTCTGAGATTTGACCCACAATATACGATGTTTAATAAGAGGTCAGACAAACTGCTTCAATCTTTTGAACTTATTCATCAACTTCAAGAGTTGTGCAGCTTGATCATCATAAGCTTTCTTTAATCTCCTTAATTCTCTTGTTAAGGCATAATTGTCTAGCACTCCATCAGCCATTACTGCCTCATCTCCTCCAGATGTTTGAGACCCATCTGTGGAAGTATAATCATTGGGAGATGGTGGTTGATTCTCTCCTTGCTCTGAATCATCATGAGCAGTACCTTGTGGAGAAACAGTTCTTTCCTTTGAAGCAGTACGTTGAGAAACATCATGAGCTGGTGATTGAACATGTTGAGAAGGTTCATGATCCATTGATGCAGGAGTATGTTGAGAGGTTGTTCCTTCCCTTGAGCCTGAATGCTCAGTATCATTTCCTGAACCAGCTGCATCCCTAACAGCTTGTGCCACTTCCAACATGTGAGCAGTTAAAGGGGTATTCCTCCCAGAGAACTTTTTTCTCTTTGTAGACATGAAAGTGAACACCTTATCTGGAAGTACTATGGAAGGTAAAAAGTGTGGAGGTTTAGGAGCACCTTCAAGTTGTTTGTTCAAAAACAGTTGAACAAATCTGGGATACATCAAAAATGGTGAACCATTCTTGATATGTTTGTGCATACCATCAAGAATCATGAAGGAAAAATTGAATGGTTGATTGGTAGCTAATCCCACTAAAGCAGATGCAATGTTTTGACTGAATTGTTCCCAAGCAGTACTTTTAGAACTTAAGCAGTGAAGTAGAACATGGATGAGATACTTCCAATGTGGATTGAACAAGGGTTTCTGAAAAGTGAGTTTGGTAAGAGGACCTTCATACCCTATATCTCTGAGAGTATCCCACAGGATTTGCTTGTCAAAACGAACAGTACCATCAGCATCATTGAACATTAGAACCTCCCGTACGGTAGCCTCTGTAATTCTAATATCCCTACCAGCAACCTTAGCTTCAATAAACGAAATATCATCTTCCTCCCATCCAGATGTAGCAGTAGCCCAAAATTCTTGAATC
>LBNU01012953.1:93020-149947 GCA_014162995.1 Artemisia annua | reverse complement strand
CCTTTAGCTTTTGTTCTTGTGAGCACTCCTGAAGTGGAAGGTCCAATGATTTGATCAACTGGATGATTTTTATGAACTCTTGATGTAGGAGTTGATGGAACTTCAAGATCATCATCCAAATTTGTGAATTCAGGATCTTCATTGGAATTTGAGAAAATACCTTCATCTTCTAACTCATCATCAGTGTCTACTAATTCAAGAATGTTAGGATCATTTAAATCCTTAGTAGAACTCACAATTGGTTCAGCAGTACTTTGATCCAAAGTACTGTGATCCAAAGTACTGTCATCCAAAATACTGTGAGTATTTTCTTTGAACTTACCCTTTTTCTTTGCAGCTTCATAGGCTCTCCTTTGATCATCTTCATAGGATTTAGCTAGTGTTTCTTGAAAAAGCATCCTATTAAGTTCATCTTGAATTGCTTGATCTTCATCAGAGACTATGGAAGTTGGTTCAACAGTACTTTGCTTCTTTTCAATGGTTATGGGTTCTTCATCAGTAACATCTTCTGATCTAACATTGACTCCATAAAAAATATATTGTGAATCTTCTTCCTTGTGAACAACTTGATTTTCTTCTCTGACAGGCACATAATTCATAGAAGGAGTCAAACTATCAAGATCAAAATACCAATCAGGACCTTTACCTTTTTGATTTTGTTGATCTTCCAGAAAATCAACATGAAGACATTCTTGAACCTTTTTGGTAACCCTGTTGTACACTCTAAATCCTTTGCTGTTGGTACAATAACCCAATAAGTATCCTTCTTCTGACTTACCATCAAATTTTCCTAGAGAATCAATAGTATTGAGCATAGTCAGAGAGCATCCAAAAGGTTTAGAAAACGAATGTTTGGTTTCTTACCCATAAGCAACTCATAAGGTGTCTTCATCTGAGGTTTAGTCACTGATACTCTATTCAATACATAGCAAGCAGCACTTACAGCTTCAGCCCAAAATTGAATAGGTAATAAAGAATCTGCAAGCATTGTTCTTGCTGCTTCTATAAGTGTTCTATTCTTCCTTTTTGGTAACCCTGTTGTACACTCTAAATCCTTTGCTGTTGGTACAATAACCCAATAAGTATCATTCTTCTGACTTACCATCAAATTTTCCCAGAGAATCAATAGTATTGAGAATAGTCAGAGAGCATCCAAAAGGTTTTAGAAGACGAATGTTTGGTTTCTTACCCATAAGCAACTCATAAGGTGTCTTCATCTGAGGTTTAGTCACTGATACCCTATTCAATACATAGCAAGCAGCACTTACAGCTTCAGCCCAAAATTGAATAGGTAATAAAGAATCTGCAAGCATTGTTTTTGCTGCTTCTATAAGTGTTCTATTCTTCCTTTCTGCAACACCATTCTGCTGTGGAGTTCTAGTAATACTAAACTCCCTCTTAATCCCTTTCTTGGTACAAAATTCATCCTTTAACTTGTTTTTGAATTCAGTCCCATTATCACATCTAATACCTCTAATTTTGAGTCTCAATTGATTTTCAAGGGCTATTATAAGATCATGAATAGCATCAAAAGTATCATCTTTAAATCTCAAGAAAAAGACCCAGCTAAATCTACTGCGATCATCTGTTACAACTAAGCAGTACTTCTTCTTGTTTAAGCTTGAAACAGAAACAGGTCCAAATAGATCCATGTGAAACAACTCCAAAGGCTCTCTGATAGTTCTTTCCTCAAGCTTTTTGCATGAAGCTTTATGTTGTTTACCCTTCTTGCAAGCCAAACATGAATGATCAGTCTTGAAAGTTTTAGAAGGTAAACCTTTAACTAAATTGCCCTTAACTAGCTTGTTGATATTCTTGAAATTCACATGACCTAATCTTCTATGCCATAGATGTGCTTCTTCAAGTGTTGCCTTTGCTACTAAACATGTTGCTCTTTCAGTAGAGTTGATATTCTTCAAATCAATACTATACACATCATTGGTTCTTGGTGCTCTCAGTGTTACCAAGTGATCATCTACAAACTTAAACTCAGGAGAGAGAATAAGACATTCTGTGTCAGTGAATAACACAGGGTGCTTCTTGTCACAAATCTGAGATACTGACAAAAGATTGAACTTAAGCTCCTTCACATAACGAACATTCTCAAAATCAATACATCCTGTCTTGATAGTTCCTTTGCCAGTAATTCTTCCTCCTTCAGGATCATCTCCAAAAGCAACTCTTCCTCCATAATATGCCTTAAAATCTGACAGTAGCTCCTTGTCTCCTGTCATGCTTCCAGAGCAACCACTATCAACAATTAAATGATCTTTAAGCTCCTCTTCTGGGTTGCCCTGCACAAGAATGAGAAAGTTAGTTTCTTTTAGGAACCCAAGCCATTACTGACTTGTGTTCCCCTTGTGGAGAGACATACTTAAATTCTTTGAGTATGTAATCTCCACTGTTTTTGAAAACATGATCAATTACTTTCTTTTGTTCCAAAACTTGTTCTGTGTTTTCAACATAACTTTCTTTTACAACAAAATTTTCTTTTTCACCCACACATTCTGAAAGTACTGTTTTTCCCCCAGCAGCACTTTCTTTCTTGACCCACATGGTTTTAACACTTTGTTTTGAGCTCTTTGGTTTAGGTACTCTATTTGAGGTGTAAGGCCTTCTAGATTGAGTGTAACTGGATCTCCTTGGTCTTACATTAGCAGTACCTTGATTGGGTGAAAACTTCCTAACAGTACTTTGTGAAGGTACTGTTTTTGGCTTGCCAGTACTTTGAAAAGTGTTGCCTTGAGGTACTGGTGGTTTGGAAAAAGGTCTTTTCTGGTGAGGGTACCTATAGTCTTTTGTGAAATTACTATGGTTGACCCTACTTGAATAGTTCCAAACTGGTTTAGTCTCTTTTGGCCTATGGTTAGCAGATTTGGTCTTTGGATATTGACTTAAATATTCTGAGTGAAAGTTACAATCTTTAATCAAGTGAGTAGGACTATAACAAACAAAACATAATTTTTGATTCATCATCCCAAATCCTCTACTTTGAGTTCTATGGCCAAAACTATCATGACTTCTAGATGAATGATTAAAAGGTTTTCTAAAGTTAGCAGTATTTTGAAAAGAGTTTCTTGAAGGTACTGCTGAATGACTAGCAGTAGTTTGAGAAAAGTTTGAACGTACTGCTTGATTTGAAAAGACTTTATGAAACCTTCTATCATTGTTTCCACACCCTGAATCCTTATCACTCCTTCTATAGTTATCATTCTTAGGATTCTCAACTGTTTCTTTTAAGGGTTCAGAACTAGATGGACTTGAATTAGATTGACCCTTAAGCTTTTTCCTAAATTCTAAGTTGTCTACCCCAAAACAAGAAACATCAGTCCTAGGTGGTTGAAAACTACCAGTGGCATGAGGAACTGCATGATACTCCTTATTTTTCTTAAACACAGGAGGCATTTGACTAATGGGTTCCTCATTACTAGATGTGTTTCCTTCTTAGCAAGTTTCAAATTCACTAGTTGAGATTTCCTCTGAATTACTTTATTCCTTATCACTAGTTGGGTTCTCTTCTGAACTACTATATTCCATACCAAAACCTAGTCCAGTTTTAATATGTGATCTTCTTTGTTTTTCAACGAAACTAACATGTGACAGACCAGATTCTTTCCAACTAGCAAACTTTTCTAACAACTCATCTCTTTCTTTAGTCATCTTTTCTAGTTCAGACACCTTACATCATAACTTCCATTCACTCAATTTTAATTGATAGTCTTGTTGCTGATATTTTTCTGCCCAAGCTAGTTCATTATTTTCATGAGTGATTATTTTGGCTTCCATTGACTCTAAAGTCAATTGATAGCCAGCTACCTCACCCCTACCCCTCCTATAATTATCTCTTTCAGTCACATAATCATTAAGCACCTTTTGATAAAGAGTATTACACTTAGAACATACCTGAGGAGTAGTGGGTGAACTTGGTAAAGCAGCTACCATAGCAAGCAGAACAGGTTCTTCTACACTTTCCATGCTCCAATCAAAGCTTCCAAGACCATCAAGGCTTCCAAGACCATCTCTTGTTTCCAAAGCAGCAAATCCTGGTTCTTCATCAAAGGCTGTGCTCCAGTCTTCCAATGCAACATTACAGTAGGTTACTGGTTCATCATCGAATTCAGCACTCCAGTCAACCTCTGATAGATTTTCTTGAGCTACCAATGCTTTTGGTTTAGTTTCAGTAATAGGAACCTCCTTGATTTCAACCTTGGGTTTCTCAATCATCCTATTTGCTTGATATTTAGCAAACTTGCATTCCCTTGCAAAGTGTCCAGGCCTTTGACAATTAAAGCATTCAATCTTAGACTTATCAAATGCTATACCCTGTTTGGCTTTGAAGTCAATACCTCTTCCTGTTTTCTTCATGAACTTCTTGATCCTTGCAGTTATCATGGCAACTTGCCATCTTATGTCAATCTCTTCTAGATCATCTTCTTCAATTTGCAACAAATCTTCTTCATAAGTAACAGGTAAAGTGGCTTGTTGAGCAAAGAAGGAACATACAACATCATCAGAATTCATGATGTTTGATGGTGAGGAAGTGGTAGTGGTCATGGTTGTGCAAACATGCTGTTTTTCACCAACAGTACTTTGAACAGGATAAGCAGTACTTTTAGTGGAAGTACTGCTTCTGTTTTCAGAAGACACAAAAGCAATGTTGTGTGATTTTGAACTTATTTGACCATTCATCTCATGCTCATACACCTTTAAGTTGTTATAGAGATCATCAAAGTCCATACAATCCAAACCAGGTTGTCCTCTGATCATAGTAGCAACCACATGCCATACAGATGGCAAACTCCTTAAGAACTTCAAGTTTGCATCTTCAACAGTTACCTCTGCTCCATATAACTCTAGCATACTAAGAAGATTTTGGAATCTATCATAGGCAGCATCAAGACCTTCTCTTTCACCAACAGTGAATGTTTCAAATTGTTGCTTCAATAAGTTTCTATGCATCTTCTTGGAAGCATCATTACCTCCAAACCTTGTCTTGATAGCAGCCCATAATTGTTTTGCATCCTTAGCATCATGAAACTTGAGTAGGTGACCATCAGGAATAGCAGACAACAGTATGTTGAGAGCCTTATCTTGATTTCTTTTTGTAGCTGCTGGCACTTGTGGTAGAGGTGGTTTAGGTTGTCCTGGAACTGCTTCAGGTTCTTCAATAACCATATTACCATTAACAATTACATCCCATAGAGCATGGTCTGTAATAGCAATGTACTGCCTCATCTTCATGCTCCAGAGATCATATTCTCCCTTCTTGATGATAGGAATTCTGAGTGAGGTGATGGATGGGATTGGTGCAGCTTCAGTCGTCATCTTTAGGGTTTGTTAAATCGGTTTTCAAGGATTTCTTCTTAATCAGAGTTTCCACACAAGCTCTGATACCACTTGTTGGATCGATATACTCTGACCAAACTAACTATGTAGCTTGTAAGGGTTTAGTAATCTTGGATAAATCCTAAACTACTAACAATGAAACACTGAATAACTCTGTTAAGTATGCGGAATCTACTTCAACAAAGCTAAGAAGAATTATCAAAGAACTTTGATTATATTAAAACTTTGAACCTGCTTACATACACAGATTCACTAACAACCCTAATAACTCTAATATCAAACTTGCATGTATCTCTAAAATCGTATATCACTAATGCCAACCTAGGGATCCTTTTATAGGCATAAGGAAAACCCTAGTCGGTTTACAATACTTGAACAACAAGTAAACTAAATCTAACTTAGAACATTCTATATTTACACAATAATCCTTAAACGTTTTGCATGATTTGCATGTCAGTCCTTTTAGCAGTACTTTGACTTGTTTCCATACGAGCAGTACTTTGACTTTATATCTTCAGCAGTACTTTGACTTTAAACTTCAGCAGTACTTTAACTTTCATCAGTACTTAGACTTTATATCCCAACACTTCCTTCAAGAATCTACTTTTAAAAATCTTTAATCTGTTTTGTCGCATACATTGCTTGAGGGCAAGCAATAGCTAAGTGTGGAGGGATTTGATGACGCTCGAATTATACAAATTTTATATAGCGTTATTTGTTAGTTTCTATATGATTTATAAGGACTTTCGATACTTAATTGCATGAAAATACATTTCAGGTCCTCTAGACAAAGATCTTGAAGAACCAAAGCAATATGTACAAATCTAAGATAATCTTATGATAAAGCCTATTCCAAGAGAAAAGAGCACCGTGCTTGTGTCTCAAGAGCGCCGGTTACGGGGGCAAATATAATCCTATACAATCTAAGTCGAATCAAGTCAAGTGCGCCGATCTTATATCTTAAGCATGCCGACCTTCAGCTCTATTAATGACCCTTTGGCTCCAAGAAATCTCTTGAAGGCCGCCGTTGTTTATCTCCTAGATCGCCGACATTCAGTGTGAAATCCGCCGGCTTTTTCCTCAATTGCGGCGTACTTCAGTGCCTGGCCAGTCAACCTCTGTCTATAAATAGAGCCTCATTTCGCTTCATTTTCATACCAACACTCCTCCCAACAACCAAAAAAGCTCTGATAATAATTCATCCCGCGTTCCAATCATTGGGGTAATAGAAATAAAGTCAAAGTTCTAAAAGCGTTGAAATACTCTCTCGATATTAATTGTGGTGATCGCTAGTGACGGTAGCTTCTTCATTACATTAATTCAGAAAGTATGTTTAGCATTTCGTACGATATTAGCACTGTAAGCATGTTTGTTAAAGCCATGTTAGGCTAAACTCCTTATGGTTGCTTGTGTATGTTAATATAATAAAGTGTATGGTTGTGGCTATGATCTCTTGTTGATTTCCTGTTTATGTTACAATCTTGCTGTGTTCTAAACTTATCACCATTGTTTATCTCTTTGATTATAATTGCTAATTGAAAAACGATCGAAAGATTCAATTAGTATTTTATGGTTTTCAACATATGTCTATGTGTGTTGCTCAATTGAAGGACAAATCGCTTTTGTATTGAAATAAACTATAGAGTTTTAAAACGTCGCAACTATTTTTAAACTTGTTAACCACTTGTTTAAAGATTAGCAGACATAAGTCTTGAATCACATTTGTTAACTGATGAAACGTTATTTTGACGAAAACAACTACTCAATTGTTGAACTTACTTAACCACTGAGATCATTATCATATACCATCACTGAATTATAGCAACCATCCAAGTAATCATATTTGTCTCATACTTGAATTTCACAATCAAACATTTGCATAAGTTTTCTAAATCATCTTGATTAGTTAATTGATATATTGGAGTAATCTCAGTCCCTGTGGAACGACCTGGTCTTACCAAAACTCTTTTACTATAAACGAGGGTTATACTTTTACCCGTGTATTTTGAGTATTAAGGAATCGGTAAAATTAGTATTATAAATTTAAAGCTTTTGAAACCCATCACCAGCATTAGAATACTTTAAGGATACTATAAAAGTCGAAGATTTATTGAATGTTACGTTTGATGAAACTCCTCCCCCCACCTAAAACATCACCCTTGGTGGATGATTATTTAGATGAAGAAACTATTATTAAGATGAAAACCAAGCTAGACGTAGAAAATCAAGTCGACCTATATAAATATGTTGAGAATGAACCTTTAGAAGAAGAAGTAATAGTAAATGTTAAAGAATCTAAGAATCATCCCTTAGATCATGTGATAGGTAGATTAAATGAACGAACCCTTAGGTCTCAAGCTCAAAATAAAAGCAAATTCTTATGTTTCATCTCAACAATTGAACCTAAGAATGTCAGTGAAGCCAGAAAGGATGAAAGTTGGATAGTTGCAATGAAATAAGAATTGAACCAATTCATTGCAAACGATGTTTGGATGTTAATACCTCAACCTAAGAATGTAACTGTCATCAGAACTAAGTGGGTGTTTAGAAATAAGCTTGATGAGAACGGTATAGTGTCTAGAAATAAGGCTAAATTAGTAGCACAAGGATACAACCAACAAGAAGGAATAGATTATGATGAAACTTATGCTTCAGTAGCTAGATTAGAATCTATTCGTATATTACTTGCTTATGCGTGTGCTTATGACTTTAAGTTATATCAAATGGATGTGAGAAGTGCATTCTTGAATGGTTTTATCAATGAGGAGGTGTACGTTGCACAGCCTCCGGGATTCATTGATTTTGAAAAACCAAATCATGTTTACAACCTAAAAAAGGCCCTATATGGTCTTAAGCAAGCTTCTAAAGCTTGGTATGATAGACTCAAGGTATTCTGATTAAACATGAATATACCATGGGGATGGTAGACAACACACTCTTTACCAAGAAAAGAAATTCACACCTTATCATCATTCAAATATATGTTTACGATATTACATTTGGTTTATATTGTCAAGAACTATGCGATGATTTCTCCAAGATCATGCATGACGAGCTTGAAATGAGCATGATAGATGAGTTGAATTTGTTCTTAGGATTGCAAATTAAACAAATTGAAGATGGTATCTTCTTTAACCAATCCAAATAAATTAAAGAAATGCTAAAGAAATTCGGCCGANCACCGTTTTTTATCTCCTAGATCGCCGACATTCAGTGTGAAGTCCGCCTGCCTTTTCCTCAATTGCGGCATACTTCAGTGTCTGGCTAGTCAACCTCTGCCTATAAATAGAGCCTCATTTCGCCTCATTTTCATACCAACACTCCTCCCAACAACCAAAAAAGCTCTGATAATAATTCATCCCGCGTTCCAATCATTGGGGTAATAGAAATAAAGTCAAAGTTCTAAAAGCGTTGAAATACTCTCTCGATATTAATTGTGGTGATCGCTAGTGACGGTAGCTTCTTCATTACATTAATTCATAAAGTATGTTTAGCATTTCTTACGATATTACCACTGTAAGCATGTTTGTTAAAGCCATGTTAGGCTAAACTCCTTATGGTTGCTTGTGTATGTTAATATAATAAAGTGTATGGTTGTGGCTATGATCTCTTGTTGATTTCCTGTTGATGTTACAATCTTGCTGTGTTCTAAACTTATCACCATTGTTTATCTCTTTGATTATAATTGCTAATTGAAAAAGGATCGAAAGATTCAATTAGTATTTTATGGTTTTCAACATATGTCTATGTGTGTTGCTCAATTGAAGGAGAAATCGCTTTTGTATTGAAATAAACAATAGAGTTTTAAAACGTCGCAACTATTTTTAAACTTGTTAACCACTTGTTTAAAGATTAGCAGACATAAGTCTTGAATCACATTTGTTAACTGATGAAACGTTATTTTGACGAAAACAACTACTCAATTGTTGAATTTACTAAACCACTGAGATCATTATCATATACCATCACTGAATTATAGCAACCATCCAAGTAATCATATTTGTCTCATACTTGAATTTCACAATCAAACATTTGCATAAGTTTTCTAAATCATCTTGATTAGTTAATTGATATATTGGAGTAATCTCAGTCCCTGTGGAACAACCTGGTCTTACCAAAACGCTTTTACTATAAATGAGGGTTATACTTTTACCCGTGTGTTTTGAGTATTAAGAAATCGGTAAAATTAGTATTATAAATTTAAAGCTTTTCAAACACATCACCAGCATTAGAATACTTTAAGGATACTATAAAAGTCGAAGATTCATTGAATGTTACGTTTGATGAAACTCCTCCCCCACCTAAAACATCACCCTTGGTGGATGATTATTTAGATGAAGAAACTATTATTAAGATGAAAACCAAGCTAGACGTAGAAAATCAAGCCGACCTATATAAATATGTTGAGAATGAACCTTTAGAAGAAGAAGTAATAGTAAATGTTAAAGAATCTAAGAATCATACCTTAGATCATGTGATAGGTAGATTAAATGAACGAACCCTTAGGTCTCAAGCTCAAAATAAAAGCAAATTATTATGTTTCATCTCAACAATTGAACCTAAGAATGTTAGTGAAGCCAGAAAGGATGAAAGTTGGATAGTTGCAATGAAATAAGAATTGAACCAATTCATTGCAAACGATGTTTGGATGTTAATACCTCAACCTAAGAATGTAACTGTCATCGGAACTAAGTGGGTGTTTAGAAATAAGCTTGATGAGAACGGTATAGTGTCTAGAAATAAGGCTAAATTAGTAGCACAAGGATACAACCAACAAGAAGGAATAGATTATGATGAAACTTATGCTTCAGTAGCTAGATTAGAATCTATTCGTATATTACTTGCTTATGCGTGTGCTTATGACTTTAAGTTATATCAAATGGATGTGAGAAGTGCATTCTTGAATGTTTTTATCAATGAGGAGGTGTACGTTGCACAGCCTCCGGGATTCATTGATTTCGAAAAACCAAATCATGTTTACAACCTTAAAAAGGCCCTATATGGTCTTAAGCAAGCTTCTAAAGCTTGGTATGATAGACTCAAGGTATTCTGATTAAACATGAATATACCATGGGGATGGTAGACAACACACTCTTTACCAAGAAAAGAAATTCACACCTTATCATCATTTAAATATATGTTTACGATATTACATTTGGTTTATATTGTCAAGAACTATGCGATGATTTCTCCAAGATCATGCATGACGAGTTTGAAATGAGCATGATGGATGAGTTGAATTTGTTCTTAGGATTGCAAATTAAACAAATTGAAGATGGTATCTTCTTTAACCAATCCAAATAAATTAAAGAAATGCTAAAGAAATTCGGCCTAGAAGATTGTAAACCAATCAAAACTCCTATGTTCTCGGAAACCAAGCTTACCAAAGACGAGGATGGCGAATCCGTGGATAGCACTAAATATAGGGGTATGATTGGTAGTTTACTTTACCTAACGGCTTGTAAACCCGACATTATGTTTGTGCTAGATTTCAAGAGTACCCTAAAATATCTCACCTAGAAGCTGTCAAAAGTATCTTTAGATATATTAAGGGAGCAATTCATATTGTTATGGTACCCTAAAGACACGGGTGTTTAAACGATCGTCTACGCCGACTCCGATCAGCGGGAGACTACATGGATAGAAAAAGCACTAATGGCGTTTGTACATTCCTTGGATGTTGTCTAACATCATGGTTCTCTAAAAAATAAACCGCCCTTGCTATCTCCACAACCGAAGCCGAGTACGTCTCCACAGGCAATGCGTGCAACAAGCACTATGGATGAAACTAGCTCTAGTGGACTATGACAAACAACTAAATGACATCACCATAATGTGTGACAATAAATGCGTCATAGATTTAAGTAAGAATCCCATACAACACACGCGAACGAAACACATTGAAATCCGTCACCATTACCTTCGCGACAACATTCAAAAGGGAAATATCTCTATTGAGAAAGTTTCCTTAGAACACAACATCGCTGAAAGTTTAATGGAACCACTCAAGCATGAACCCTTCAACTTTCTTTGTTTAGGTTTAGGAATGATTGAACACATCCTGTAAATCTAAATCTTCTTAGGATTGACGTATTGTGATTTTTCGTTTGAAAAATCATAAAGAATTCATCGTTCGAGACCAACATATGTAAGAGTCTCATGATTAGTCTAGTCAAAACCTAGGATCCAAAATGCTTAAAATCGTTTCTGTCTCAAATGTGCATTTTCACGGATCTGCGGATCTACAAAATGTGGATCCGTCCGTATAAAATACAGATCTGTGGGTCTGAGATTATGCATATACTCTTTTAATTAAAACATAACTCTCATATAACTTAAAACCTAAACCCACAATCAACACACACACAACGAACCCATTGTCAAATTGGAAGCTTTTGGCTGGCAAATCTTGTGTGTTTCATCAATCTAACAACTATTGTAAGTATTTATTACTTTATACTCTCAAATCTGAGTTTAGGATTATATGCACACAACCTAATTTGAATGATTTGCTATTTAATTCGTTATAATCATTCAATCACTTGATAATTTGATTAGATTAGTGTAATATATAACTATTATGCTTTCTCAATCATCAATTATGCATTAACATATTCAACATTGATTAAACTTGATTTCTAGAAAACCCTCAAATTATTTTTCATAAAAACTTCTCACGACTAGGAAAATCATGAAATCACTTTCATTGCATTGTTAATACAAACTAAAAATGTTTTCATTCATGCACGATGACATAATTCATATGTATATTCGCCACATCTAAGTGACCAATATCAAATCTAGAAGATGACCTTTTGGATCTCAAAACTATTTAGTTAAATTTTAGTTTTAAAATTGAGTCGAGATAATTGCGTCTCTACATAGTTTGCATTTAGGCACGGGACTTGAGTTTTGAACAATCATAACAACTATATTCTTTACATTAAAATTATCTTTCTAAAACCCTAGGTATCAAAATGCTTCATATGTTCGATTATGATCATGAAGAAACAGACTACTATATTCCAAGAATTTCAAATGAATTAAGCACTCATTCATACCGAAAACACTCTTTACAAAACCTTGAATCACGATATTTTCATGAAGGTCGAATCGTTGACTCTTCCCTTAAATGAAGACTACATTTTTCCCATGTTCAATACCATTGGACTTGTCTGCTTGTTAACTATAAATGAGCAAATTTGTCATCGATTCATGCTTGAATTCTTTCATCTAATCCATCTCGTGTGTAACTAATATATTACACAATCACTGTTGTTCTACATAGAAAATCAACAAATATCTACGTCTCTTCAACAATTTTCTCAAATCCTTAGGATTCCCAACTATGATCTATGTGCTTATATAGAAGACTGGTCACTTGAATCCCTTTTCATTCATCGAGAGGAATATGCTCCTTACTGTTCTTTCATTCCTTCACCCAGAGACATAACAGACTTAGTTCGTATTCCACGACAAGTTCATGGTCGCCTACTTGACAATGGAAACGTCAAATTCGGAAACTTCCATAATCTCTATCTCGATCCCAACAAAATTCTATTAAGTGAATCTGCGCTGAACTAAGAAAGTGGGTAGTAATACTTCGTGAAATGTTTTGAATCCTAAGGTTAACCGTCAACAACTTCCAGCATGTTGTGCTCACATGCTATACTGCTTAATAACTGAACAACCCTATAATCTTGCTTATTTATTTGCTAAAAGCATTTTACACCTTCACTAAGATAAAGATAAGTCAAAACCTTATGGTATGTTTCTAACTCGTCTGTACCATCATGTAATGATGTCTTGCCCCGATCTTCGAGTTCTACGTTACTTACTAGTCAATCCAGTAATGGACCCCTTGAATCATATAACCATTTCAACGTTCCTTACTACTGAGTCATCATCGAACTCTATACCTTCAATGATCCGTTAATCGGAGAACATGTGGAGTCAGCAACTAACAGTGAAGATGAATTAGTGTTCTAATATAAGGCACTTTGGAGAATAAAATTTAGTTATGATGAAAATGACTATTCATAACAACTTTGTAGGATCAAGACACTATATTAGGATTTGTGGATTTCTAATGTTTAAAACCATGCTAGGAGTATGATTTATCTTGTTTGGTTAATCTTATATGTTGTTTGCATGATATTATTTGCTTTTGAGATCACTAATAGCATAAGAACACACTTAGGAAAATATACGTTCATCTTATCGTCATTGAATGTATTTTTGAAAAAGTATCATCTTTTTGAATCAAACTTAAGTAATCTAGTGAATACTAGAAAACTTGTTAGGAAAATCATTGACAAAGATCATTTATTTGCATGAGCTAGAGATTTTCTTGAAAATGACAAAACGTTGAGCATTATATCACGTTTCTTGGATAAATGGATCCATTATCAATTTTTAGGTGAGAACTAACCCTAATAACCAACTTGAAGATTAACAACTCTTAGTAATTAGGTCAAGATCAGGTTGTCTCAAAAGAGCTTTTATTAGCATAAGAGTGAGATTTTCCTTCATATGTCAAAACTTTGAGCACTCTATTATGTTGCTTGGCTAAAGGTATCCATTATTAGTTTTTAAATGATAACGAGCCCTAATAACCAATTTAAAGATGACCAACTCTTAGTTAAGACAATATTAAGTTATCTCAAAACCATTTGAAAAACAGAATGATTGAGTGAAATGTCTCAAAGTTGCATGAAAGAATTTATTTATAAATTTTCAAAACATTGGCTACCGAGACTATTTAAATTCGAATCAACTCATCACATTTTCAATGAAATAATTAAATGTCATTCACTAAATGTGTATTTATAACAAATGTACAATCATAGAAAAGTCTAAGGAATTTAATTAAACATATGCATTTCGAACTACTTAAAGAAAACATCAGGATACAATCCCAATCTAAGCTTTTACATTATGGTCATTACTTTCTAAAGCTAACCTTGGTTATCACGTAGAAGCAAGTTCTCATGCCCAAAGTGGCTTGATTGGATTGTTAATCCGAAACTTTGTGCACTGTTCAAATGAATTGCATCGTTAAAAAAATGATACTACTAATTACCCAAAGAGTAAAATACATCGTTGGTCCCTGAACTTTCCACAAAACATCGCCATGGACCTTAACTTTTCAAAATCGTCGTGCGGCGTCCAAAAATTGGGATTTTGAGGCCAATTGTGTCCCTCGGCCCGTAATAGGAACAGTAACGTATTATTTGTGAGGGCAAAAACGTCATTCACTGTAGCGACTTATTTTCTAGCCGTTGTAGATTGTCCCGGTTCCCTATATTAATGTGAGTGACAATTATATTGTCACTCATCATCCTTTATCTTTCCCCCAAAACCTTTCCTCCTTCAATATGGTACGCTGCTGGTGTGGTAAGCAAGCTATAACACGCACTTCGTGGACATCGGCCAACCCTGGGCGTCGGTTCTATTGTTGTCCTGATGAAGTAAGTGCGTTTTAAGATTTATTGTATTACCTTGCTTTTGCTAGTAGCAAA
Source organism: Artemisia annua (assembly GCA_014162995.1). Taxonomy (NCBI): domain Eukaryota; kingdom Viridiplantae; phylum Streptophyta; class Magnoliopsida; order Asterales; family Asteraceae; genus Artemisia; species Artemisia annua. Next base: position 135,080 of record LBNU01012953.1, on the reverse strand, counting down.
TTACATTGTAACAATGGTGGTTCATTAATGCAATGTCATATTAATGATTAGGGGTCTTCTTGTCGGTGGATAGGATGGTATGATCCTGAAATGTGTGCGCGTTCAAGAATGATCATACCAGGCCTTTTGAGGGGGAGAAATGAGCTCGAGGAAAGATTAGAAGTTGCTATAGGTGATGTGTGGAAGTGGAAGATTTACCTGGTGCTCAGTTGGATCTTGGTCTTGATTGTTTATGCACTTGGTTAACTTTTTAGCTTCAACGTATGATGGCCGTGTTTTGTGTTTTGTGGAAATGTAATTACTTGTTAGGCCACCTTCGTATTGTTAGAACCTTAACCAAAACTATTTTGTACTAGTATGTTTTAAGTTTAGATTCTATTGAATGGTAGTATCATTGTGTCTAACATGTATATTAAGTTTGGTTCTTTTTCTGAGTTTACGTTATGGGTATATATGCAGATGCTTAAAAATTTGCTTGTAATTGACTTTTAATAGTCAACATTCTTTGGAAGTTTTAGTTTTGGTTAGTTTTGCCTGCATCAATTTGCAGTAGCATATTATGCAGTCATACAGTTAGATATAACATACGTTGCACACGACATACATATTTTGGACACAATTAAATTTCAGAAACATAACATGGTTCTGTAGATAATGCAATTGGATATAATTCCAAATGCATAAAATTTCATACTTTTTGAACCATGATAATCAGAGCACATAAGTTGTTCATAGTTAACATAAATAAATATTGTCTACTTCATTAGCATAACATAAAGAAAGCCCTATGCTGAGGGCATCATTCTATCCATAAAAGCCTGCTGCCTAGTCATTCTTCTGGTGGTATGCTGGGATGAAACAGAAACTGCTTGCACATTACTTGAATGGACCTGAGCTTGAGACTGTGAGAGATCTTGCTGCTGGGATTAACACTGGGATTCATCAATAGGTTGATCTTGACTCTGAGATAGAACACCTGCAAAAGCCTGCTGCCTAGTCACTCTTCTGGTGGTACGATGGGATGAAACAGAAACTGCTTGCACATAACTTGAATGGACCTGAGATTGAGACTGTGAGAGATCTTGCTGCTGGGATTGACACTGGGATTCATCACTAGGTCGATCTTGACTCTGAGATTGAACACCTGCAAATTCATCTTGTTTCTCTGTTGCAACATCCTGATTACCTTTATCTTCAACTGCAACACCTTGACTTTCATCAACACCTGTACCTTCAGCTTGTTTATCTGCTGCAACTTTGTTACTTGTAGGATGTGTCTTTTTCGATGCAACCTTTTGAGGCACTTTTTTACCGTTTCCCTTAGCAGTTGAACANAAAGAAATAAAAGAAATAAAGATAAAGTAAATAAAAGAAATGAAAATTGCAATAATAGTGTAAAATGTTTTTGTGGTTTTAGATAAAAGAAAAGTGAAGTAAACTTTTAAAGAAAGTAAGACAAGTTAAAAGAAAAATAGACTAAGTTAAAAAGAAATCAAAGAAAATTCGGCAGAGTTTCGTTTAGGAATGACCCAAACAAAACTCCACTCGAAGAACGATGGAGAAAACAAAAGCCTAGCTCGGCTTGTAAAAGAAGTAATAAAAGAAGAGAAGAAAACAAGACACGACTCAAAGACTTAAACAAAAAATGAAACTGACACAAGACTTTAAACAAACTCGCTAGGACCCTATTGAAACCAAACTCGCTAGACTCTTAGATCAAAACACATACTCGCTAGACACTTTAAGGACCAAACTCGCTAGGCACTTTTAGTGAACCCAAACTCGCTAGACCCTTTTGACCCCAAACTCGCTAGGAACTAAAAAGGACTAAACTCGCTACACTTAAATCCACATACTCGCTAGGGTTAAAGAGGAGGCCAAACTCGCTAGACACAAAAAGGAATCATACTCGCTAAGCCTATTGTGCAACCAAACTCGCTAGCTAACTATAAAACCAAACTCGCTAGCCAAGAAACAAACTCGCTAGCATAAAAGGAAAATAGCAAACTCGCTATGTGAAGTAAACCATACTCGCTTCTAAACCCTAAACTACTCCATACTCGCTATAAAAACTTAAGAACCCACTGTATTAATTTTTACGTAAAAAAAACTTTATAAAAACTTTGTAAAAACTTATTTGGACTCAATATTAAGCTAAACCAATACTCAAACTAAGCTTTAGAACAACCAATAAGTCAAAATAAGCAAAACATATTTTTAGGGCGTGTAAGTAAAAAGCTATTTTAGACTCAAAATAAAGATTAGAAAGCTAAAAATAATGACTCAAAAACTTGTAAATAAACCTAAACAATATGCAACCAAAAGCTTTCACAAGCTACCAAGACCAAAATAAGCTCACCCCATGATAATAAGGCACGAAATAGATTTCATGCAAAGGTGGTGCAACTTTGTGAGCTTATTTGAATCAAGGTAGAAGAGATAAGCTAGGATAAGGTGAAAAGAACATGTAAATAAGCAAGAAATAAGCANTGGAAGAGATAAGCTAGAATAAGATGAAAAGAACATGTAAATAAGCAAGAAATAAGCAAGTAAAAAGCTTTAAGACAAGAAATTATGACATTAAAATAAAACTTACATTAATTTAAAATGACAAGTAAAACTAAATGACACAAAATTAAAATGAAATTAAAGACTAGTAAAATAAAAGCTTACAAAAAAAAAATAATGACTCGCTTCTAATGAAGCATAAGGGTGGTATTTAAAGGATCCATGGTGGATTCTTTTTACAACTAGCCCCCCTATCTTCTACATCTCATGTATTAGACTCATAAACTTCTACTACACTAGCTAACGACTTATAAAAAGTAATCTTTAGTCCTTGTAATCTTGCGGAAATAAGTTGACGAGTCTTCAATAAGTCTTCAATGATATAAAAGTGATCACTTGCTCGAATTTGGGAAGCTTATATAAGATAATCTTCTTTATTCTTCGATTAAGTATTTCTTTCATATTCTCGAGCCTTTAAGTAATGAAAACTTCGTCACGGGCTTCTCTTGAGTGAATATCAACTTTGACTCGGCTTCTTAACTCTTTTCCACATCTCATGCTCTTTTCGGGCTTTTATGTTGCATTTTGTGATGTTTTAGCAATATCCACACCTGCACAGTCATAAACACAAAAACACGATATCTTTGGCTTTTCGCGTTAGTTTTTGGTCTATTCTACACTTAAACTAAGGTGAAAGATATGTGTAATTTAACACATATCAAAATCCCCCAGACTAAGGTATTGCGTGTCCTCACGCAATGTAATCACGTCACGCTTTACAGATAAATAATTTCACACCTCTCTTTACTAACTTTGAAAAGTAGCAAAACGTTCAAAGGAGATACGAAATCATTTATTCCCTAAAACGCCCCGGGTTTTCCATTTTATGACTAAGTACATCATATATTAAACTACTTTTAGCTTATGACGGTGTGCTTGACTTTCATTATCTTTTGATAACTATTAAGGGTCATAGAGTAAGAACACGATTCATAGAAAAGTGACCGATTGGATAAAATTCATCGTCCCTGATTTTTCACAAGTCCCAAACTAAGTGCAAAAATGAGATCACCGCTTACTTAGAAGTTAGATACCAACACTACTCATGGAAGTTACTTGTGTAATGTAACCGTCCGCTCCCAAGTCCTATTTTTGTACCTAAATATTTTATTTGTGAGAGAACTGAATTCCTTCATAAGCATCTCGTTTCATAGTTTTTAGTCCGATAAAGATACCAAAATAAAAAAAAAAACACAACTATATAAACCTGAAGAAAAGAAAGAAAGAAAGGAATAAGGATGTAGTGTTACGACGATTTATGGATTACTGAGGTCTCTAGTGGTTACAGACCTAAAGTATAGGTCGCGCGGTGAGGGTGCCATGTTGACGATCCTCAGATCGGACGCATGAGGTGCACGTGAAATGTACTCGCCAACTTATGTCTATTTTGATGTATTCCAAAGTCTTTGTATGAATCCAATATCCTTGATGTGGACCGGGCCACATACTTCAGGAGGCATAGAGACACGGACCTTCTTAGCAGCAAGAACCACAGAGAAATACTATAGCGTAACATGAAAGTANTATGTTGCATTTTGTGATGTTTTAGCAATATCCACACCTGCACAGTCATAAACACAAAAAACACGATATCTTTGGCTTTTCGCGTTAGTTTTTGGTCTATTCTACACTTAAACTAAGGTGAAAGATATGTGTAATTTAGCACATATCACTGAACTTTGTTACTCGTAGGATGTGTCTTTTTCGATGCAACCTTTTGAGGCACTTTTTTACCGTTTCCCTTAGCAGTTGAACATTTTTGCCTTTTAGGGCCAGTTTGACTACTTTGGGTTCCAGCAATGCCAAGACATGTTTTTCGGTTGTGTCCAGCAATGCCACAAACACTACATATTACACTCTTCTAAGCCTTAGACAGTTTACCATTCTTGACAATCTCTTCAGTTTCAGGAGCTAACCTTACTCTTTTTTTACTAGTAGAGTTAGCTGCATTTGGTTGACTCTTTGGTGGAACAATAGTTGTTGGGACAGAAGATTTTTCCCAACACTCATTGCTAGTTATGGGGGAGACATTGTGTTTGTAGGTTGGTTCCCAAGTGTTGAGATAGTAACAAGGATGCGCCCATGTTTCAACAGCTCCTACTTCTTGTCTATTTAAAGCCATATTCCAATTGGTAGCGACAACATGTTTACATGGTAAACCTGTAATCTCCCATCTTCTGCAAGTACAAGACTTTTCTACAATATTAACTACACATTGGTCTCCCCATGGTCCAGTTACCTGAACTTATCTCCCCCATTCCATAAAACATTATACCTAATCGCCTCTTTCTTAATACCTTCTAATAAGTGTTGTGCAGTAGGTGTAAGTGGCCCATCACTCTTCTTAATGACCGTCGCAACATGCATTATCCTCTTCATACAGTATTCCCTGATGTATTCTAATGCTGTAATAATTGGTTTGTTTACACCCTCAATTATTTTCTCATGAAACACTTGACACATGTTATTAAGTAACACATCAGAATGGGGTCGCCCTAAAACAAGACAAATAAAGGTGTATTACTTATACATTTCATACTACTTTACATATACAACTTAACATAGTTAGATGACTTACATGAGAAATGTGACCTTGACCAATGGATTGGTGGTATCTGACTTAACCAAGCATGGGCAGCTTCACTAAATGTCTTTAAAGCATCCATAGATTTCTCAAACTGTACAACAGTTGAGGCTATTGCACATCTCTAAAGATGGTCTTTGAAGGCCCTACCTGGCCAATTAACATTCATTTTGTCATGAATGCTTCTAAGAAAGTATCTGTGCTCCGCATTTGGAAAAACTTCTCTTAATACTGATGTAATATCCTGCACCAAAAAACGTATATATTTACTGTCTATTTTAAAAAATAGGAAATTCAAAGCATTTAAAGTAGATGGGAGTACCTTTTTCATGTCGGTAACAAAAGTGAAGACTGAATTTGCATCAAGATCAAGATCATCAGATAAGCAATGAAGAAACCAAGTCCATGCTATTGTGTTTTCTGATTCAGCAAAAGCATAAGCAAATGGGTATATACCATTGTTGCTATCAATTCCCACAGCTACTAGAAGATGACCCTTCAAAGGACCCTCAATTAAATAAGCATTTATCCCCAACAACTGTCTCTGACAGGCTTTAAATCCTTCCATCAAGGCACCTAAACAAACATAGAGTCTCTTAAATTCTCTTGTTGGAAGACTTTCCTCAGCAGGCCGTTCCACATGAATCACAACTGTCGTATTAGGGTTCCTCTTCTGCAACTCTTGAACATAGTCTCTCAACATGCTGAATTGGAGGTTGAATTCACCCCTAATGCCTCTGATTGCTATTCTTTTTGCTCTTAAAACCTTCTGCATTGAGACTTCAAGCTCAAATTCGTTGGTAAGCTAACTATAAACCGACTTGACAGGAATCCTTGGATTGGTTTTAATCTTATCTTTAATTTTCTTTGAGATAAAGTTGAGATCAAAATGTTTGAGAGACCTTGATTGCAAACATGTGTGTTGATCATTATATCTTCTCACTCTCCAACCACCTTTTTCAGTTTCATCTCTGCCGACAAGCAACAACCATGGACAGAGAATTTGGGAAGGGTCATTTTTACCTGCAATTAATTCTTCCAAAGCCCTTCTTGTTAATGGACCTCTAACTGGGCCTATACCTAGTCCAACAGTAGCAATTGGGCCAGATAGAGGAACAAAACCCACACATCTTGTAACACCCCAACCCGACATGGGTCCGGAGCGCTACATTATGGTGACATATCAAAGCATACAAAGCATACAACGCAAACGGAAGACTTATAAACATAAAGTTACAAAGTATATTCTAAAGATTACAAAGGAAATACTAACTCTATACAAGAATGAGAATACAAAGCTAAACAAAAATCTAATCGTATCCAAGTCCAAGTCTAATCCAAGTGTCAATGGGCTTCTAATCACTGGGGTAGTCCACTAACGCTCCTATGCACTCTTCACCCAAACCCAGCTTCCAACCTAAAACCTGCCGCAGGAAAAGAAATGCGGCTGAGCTTAAAAAGCCCAGTGAACAGATATATAACAAACGGATAATCGAAACGTATATAAGTATGAGAAATAGGACATCATAAGCTTCTGCTGAAAGGAATATCATCTGTCAAATGAATAAGAGAGCAACGATCAACTGAACAAATATCATAATTTAACTGAATGAAGCATCATAAAGATATCAAGTGCAAGCATAATCAGATAGTAGTAAGAATCAAAGAGTACGTATCCAACAAAGGCTTGTCCACCAGAGACACTCGAATGGACAAAAGAAATAAAGGAAAGCCACGAGCCGACCTACCAGAGACACTCGAATAGGTCTAATCACATAATCACATATCCGTCAATTCATAGGGTGTACATAGAGTAGCTAGCTCCAATGTACCAGACGTGAAAGGGGTACAAGGCACGTACAGCCAGTCACCAAACCAAATCGTATCATATCATATCATATCAAACGTACCTAGGATGCATCCATACGCCCCCACAAACAAATCATACATATACAAAGTGGCCAAGTGATCACATATCATATCATAAACAGACGGGGACGCCGGGGACTAATCACACCGCCCCAGATAGTGTCATGCCATCGGTGCCTCGATGACACGCCCATGGTACCTCCATGAGTAGTTAGTGAACTCGGGCATCAGAACAGAACATATCAGAACAAACAAAGCAAGGCTATCCATAACAGAATGCTCCCAGAGCATAACAGAACAGAATGCTCCCAGAGCATAATATAACTGAGTCACATAATAATTAGTAATCATATAATCATAATCAAAGTGGATAGCAAATCAGAATCAAATCAGAGAAATCATAGCGAAAGCTCATATCAAACAAATCATATCAAAAAGGGTCATAGTAAAGTCAAGGATCGAAAGTCATGAGAAGTCCCTATTGAAAAGGGAAGAATATCTGTACCTCAAACCGCAAATGAAACCATATCAGAAACACAAGGATCGAAAGCTACTCCTTCATCAGCGAATCTACATGAATTAATGATTGCTTTTTATTATTCATAAGCTCATTTTAAATCAGATTACTCATTTTATGTTTCTTTCTATTTTTAGAAACTTTTCATTTTTAGTAAGTTCCAATATTTAGTAACTTCAGGGCAATATTCGTTAATTAGCCAAACTTATGGTTTACAAGTAATAATAAGTTAAATTTAGGGCTTAACATGACAAATAGCGTAGTTTAGAGTCTTATATGTCATTTTAGCAAAGTATAGGGTTTAATGTGAAAATAATAAAAGTTTAGACTAAACATGTTAAATTTGTTTTACTTGTAGCATGTACAAATACGATATTCAGATATATATAGCATGCATGAAATTTCTCTTCGTATGAAATAAGCTGAATCGATTCGCATTCAATATTTACTTGTTCTCATTTTCTTGTTTTCAAAGTTTCATTACACTATTGATTAAATATCTATTAAGGTGCGTTTTATATGTGATCTAGGGTCGACAAACAAAACTGTTTAAGACGTGACATGAAGGTCGACTTATATATGAGTCGCATGCGACTCACAAAACATATACACGAAACATAACAATGCACGACTTACCCATCATATACACTTTGTTATACGTTTTGATATGGTTGTTATTTTTACATGGCACATGAATTCCCTACGTAATAACTCGAGTTAACGGAGCAAACAATTTGGTTTTCATGCATACGAGTCGTGTGACACATATATTAGCGTGACATGGACCAGCTTTCAGTTTACTCATTGAAGATTTATTAAGGTTGAAAACAACATATATAACTCGTGTACTAATAAGCTGATTCCACATAGTCCAAAACAGAAACAAGTTCGACACTTACAGGTTCATAGTTCGTGATTTCATGTGACAAATATATAAGCTATTTATATACAGTTTTAACAAGATAAAAGCTTAGCACTTATACCAGATTCATGATCGTATACATGTTTATCTTTAAGTTGTGTTTTTCATGTTGTAACCGTATATATATATGTTGTATGCATGTCGAGAAGATTTCAAAACTGAAACGATAAATGGTACCTTCGAGACTGAATGTTACAAGACCAAAGAAACGCGAAGAGAACCCACGAATCAAGCCCCTTTCGAAACCAAAAGCACACTACTCGCGATCACACCCAAGCTGTAACACCACAAAACCTATCACCCACCTTAGCATGAACACTAACCCGATCACCACCTTAACCACGATCATAACCACCCTCCTACAACCTTGTACACGTCCCTTTGAGCCTTCGTACCAGTTTCTTAGAGATCGAATAAAGAGGAAAATAATTTGTGCCGTCACTTTTATTATTAGGTTTAGTGTGTGTAAACTTGAATGAGATATATGGTTTGAGAAAATGAGATAGACGTGGAGATAAAAGGAATTTCTACCGAGCAAAAAGGGTTGACCAAATGACCAAATCAAACTTCAATTTAAAATTGTATTTAGACCTTTTTGTGTACCAATTTATTATGTACATGTTTTAAAATAAATTCAGTCCATTAGTTGTGTACAACAAAACGAATTTCATTTGGTCCCTTCTCTTATGTACGTGTGATATGTATTTATTTTTAAGTTGGTGTCAATTTTATTTTGTAGCTTAGGTTAGGAACATATGTTGTGTCGATTTATTTCATATCATAACTTAAGTTATAGGTTCAAGATTTAATGGTACAAAGTTTAGGAAAAATTTCAAATTATATGGGAAATATAGTTAGATGACTTACATGAGAAATGTGACCTTGACCAATGGATTGGTGGTATCTGACTTAACCAAGCATGGGCAGCTTCACTAAATGTCTTTAAAGCATCCATAGATTTCTCAAACTGTACAACAGTTGAGGCTATTGCACATCTCTAAAGATGGTCTTTGAAGGCCCTACCTGGCCAATTAACATTCATTTTGTCATGAATGCTTCTAAGAAAGTATCTGTGCTCCACATTTGGAAAAACTTCTCTTAATGCTGATGTAATATCCTGCACCAAAAAACGTATATATTTACTGTCTATTTTAAAAAATAGGAAATTCAATGCATTTAAAGTAGATGGGAGTACCTTTTTCATGTCGGTAACAAAAGTGAAGATTGAATTTGCATCAAGATCAAGATCATCAGATAAGCAATGAAGAAACCAAGTCCATGCTATTGTGTTTTCTGATTCAGCAAAAGCATAAGCAAATGGGTATATACCATTGTTGCTATTAATTCCCACAGCTACTAGAAGATGACCCTTCAAAGGACCCTCAATTAGATAAGCATTTATCCCCAACAACTGTCTCTGACAGGCTTTAAATCCTTCCATCAAGGCACCTAAACAAACATAGAGTCTCTTAAATTCTCTTGTTGGAAGACTTTCCTCAGCAGACCGTTCCACATGAATCACAACTGTCGTATTAGGGTTCCTCTTCTGCAACTCTTGAACATAGTCTCTCAACATGCTGAATTGGAGGTTGAATTCACCCCTAATGCCTCTGGTTGCTATTCTTTTTGCTCTTAAAACCTTCTGCATTGAGACTTCAAGCTCAAATTCGTTGGTAAGCTAACTATGAACCGACTTGACAGGAATCCTTGGATTGGTTTTAATCTTATCTTTAATTTTCTTTGAGATAAAGTTGAGATCAAAATGTTTGAGAGACCTTGATTGCAAACATGTGTGTTGATCATTATATCTTCTCACTCTCCAACCACCTTTTTCAGTTCCATCCCTGCCGACAAGCAACAACCATGGACAGAGAATTTGGGAAGGGTCATTTTTACCTGCAATTAATTCTTCCAAAGCCCATCTTGTTAATGGACCTCTAACTGGGCCTATACCTAGTCCAACAGTAGCAATTGGGCCAGATAGAGGAACACAACCCACACATCTGACTCTAATTCTTTTTTTGTCATTCTTAAGAAATAGCAGCTCCCTTCTTGTTTCTATGGAATGCTCTCTTACCCTCTCTTTAACATGTTTTGCACTAGGAAAGGATTGATGACAATAAAAGGAAGTTTCAACAACAGCATCATCAACAGAATCTGGCGTAACCTTTGGTATCCCAGGGTTAAGTGTGTCTGATTCAGAAGCATGAGCAGTGTAAAATGCAGCATCATCCAACACAGGTATTTGAGTCTCCAAATTCAAGTTATCACTTATACTAGTAGATGTTCCTGCATTGCCTAACTCATGACTCTGACTCTGTTGGACCAAAGCAACCTCTACATGATTCTCCTCAGTAACATTATTTTCATTTGCCTCAATTGTCTCATCACCTACATTGAGTAAGTGACTAGTATCACTCTGTTGGAACAGAGTGATATCAACATCACCCTCCTCTTCTATAAGTTCTCCTCCTACATTCTGTAACTGGTTATCCTGATTGATTTGGAATAGATTGACTTCCACATCAGGTTCCTCAAAGCTGTTAATGCCATCAACTAGTGGTCTCACTACTTTCTGCAATGGCTTTTCCTTAGTCACTTTGAACACACTGACACCAAAACTATCAGGTTCCTAAAAACTATTTTCGTTATCAATAATGACTAATGGACCTTCAGTGTTATCAACAGGTTGGCTTGCAAAGGTAGACATGTCAAGACTTGAAAAACCGGGCTCAATGTGTGGCAAGTCACTAGATTCCCCAACATATGAGACATCTATAGGTAGTTGCGTAAGGTGCATAAATGGGTCGTTATCTATGTCATTTAGAACCAAACGTCTGCAGCACGATTGAATAGCAGCACGAGCTATTTTTCTACTAGGTTCATCCATCTCATAAAATACAGTCTTAATGGAGTGTGGGGACGTCTCAGACAAGTATAACCTAGTCTTGCCTATTTCAACATACACATCTACCAGCTTATGTTGTTCCACAACTTCTTTCAACAAGTCTATATTGACAGCTTCACGAAAACTATATAAGCCATCGTCCAGTGTCATACCAGATTTAACAAAATAGTAGTAATTGTTTCCGACATCTGAATAACCGATTTGGGTCATTAGAGCATCAAGTTCGTCAATCAAAATCTCATTAATTCCAACATAATCAACCTGACATTGCTTACCTCCTTCGTATATCCTGTTTGGCCAGTTTTTGAATAAGCCAATGTGGTGAACTCTCATGCTAAAATCACCAGGTCGATCTGCTGATGAAACAGAAAACAAAACACTGTTACCATTCTCTAACAACAAAGAGAAATACCATAAAACAATCTAAGAAACATATGCTTGTAAACGATTATCAACAAAAACACAAACCATATTGCCTCATTGCCCAATTTCTCTCGATTTCTTGGCTATCAAAGTCAGGTTCATCCCTGATTTGCCATAATGTCAATCCAAGGTTTGCGATTCTTGATTTTTACTTAAATTATTAGATTTGGTGAGTGACATTGCATTAAGGTTTTTTTGGGTAGGCTTCCAAAACAAGTTTGGGGATGAGCAATGAGTACTTGGGCTACTTATAATAAACATAATGGCGGGAAAAAGGATTAGACGTCTGCTGGGAAGTACACAAAGAGAGAGAAAACTGCGACTAGGTAAAAAGACAAGAATACCCTCCAAACTAGTTATGTAACGGGGTTTTGGGAAATATAACGGGACGTTACTGTTCCTATTACGGGCCGAGGGACGCAATCGGCCTCAAAATCCCATGTTTTGGACGTCACACGACGATTTTGAAAAGTTAAAGTTCATGGCGATGTTTTATGGAAAGTTCAGGGACCAATGATGTATTTTACTCTTATCCAAATTCTTTGTGCTTGACATTCACTTCTGTTCGCCAGATTAAACTTATGGTATCCTTTGATGAATGAGGGACTCGTAAATACCTCATATTGGAAAATTTTGTATTTTCGTTATTTTTTCCGACAACTCCTGTAAATGTATTCCGTAATGTTCTTAATTCAACATTGTTAAAGATAAATAGATGATACCATTTTCGCAAAAAAGAGAAAAAAAAAAAAAAANCTTGGCGTCTTGTTACAACATTTATATAAATTAAGGTTGGCGCCCAAAAGTTTTTACCATAGAAGCTTGTCGATTTAGTTACATGCCCACTGAACTAAGACTAAGAAGAAGTTTCCTACTAAAATGTAATAGAAAAAAAAACCTTGCAATTAATGGCATTGAAGACAAGTACTTAGAAGATCTAACTAGCTCCTACGGGCTACGTCAATCCTCCAGCTTGGTCAGATCTTAATTCTTAAGTACTCGTCTCCGTCTAGCCTGCTGTTACATATGTCATCATATATAAGCTAATAACTTACTCTAGGATGTTCATGTCTCATTCAAAGAAAGAGAGAGCATTGTATTGATTTCAGGAGTACTTCTTTTATGATTTTCCTCGTCTGGACCTTTATGCTGGCTTAACCTAAGCTGCAAATCAGGCTTCTGTTCCTTATCTTTCCACCCTTCAGTCGTTAACTAAAAGTAAAAGATAGATGCAAAGTCAGTTTCTTCCTCATCGGAACATAACAAATTGATAAGTCAAGAGATCGAGAGTGATACCGCATGTAGAAGTGAAGCTTCAGATTGGAAATTTGATATTGGTGTAGAATCGCTGAAAGGTGATTGAGAATTCAGAATCCTTGCTCCCTCTCTGCAATACCACTGATATCCAGAAACACTGAATGGATCTGAGGAGGTACTGCTGGTGCAAGTGCCTGTAATAGGTAACCATTTCTCTTTTCTTTGATCCTGTGGTGGCCACTTCTTTTCCTCAAGAAACTGGCTAGGTCTCATAGGCCCATTTCGGATTCTTGAGTCACATAACTTGTTTGAACCAGAGGGTGTCTCGTTCATAACTTGTTTCATCATATTATTCCCATGTGCAAATTCCCTTCTCAACGATGAAGACATTAGACTTTGGTTGGATAGCCACTGCTGGTGCCTTTGGGGAAAAATACATAAAAACATACATTACAAAATTTCTCAGAATCCGAATAAATAGACAAAGATTTCTGCTTAGATTGAGGCGATCACAAGGTCACATATAAGTATACGTAAACTATTACGTTCAACTATCTTTTCTTTGACATGGATAGAATTAGGAAAGAATAAAAACAAAAATTCATTTTGGCATACCTTGAAAGGAGATGTTGGATACTATGTGTTGGTCGAAAAGTAGATTCATGCAGGTGACGCCTTGAGTGATGGTTACCCTCTTCTAAATTGCTTGCTAAAACTATCCCACCATTCGCTAGTTTCAAATGTTCAAAGGGACTACTTCTGGAGTACAAATTGCTATAAATGTGAGGTCTTCCTTGCGTCATGGTTGTAGCTCTATGCGATAATACTGGACAAACAACATAATTATAAAAATCCTTAGGTGTCAAATATTTTCAGCCTGATGTGCATTTCACCATATGTCAGATTCTCATTTTAATATGTATAATATCAAACATTTTTTTTTTTTAATTTTTGTTTATAGTAGTAGATTGCAGAAAGCATTATGCTGGTTATAAAAAAGTTGAAGAAAAAATTAGTTTTTGCATGACGGTATTTACATTCCAAGTTCTGATCATGGCAATGCTAACAAAGTAAGAGATCATAATTTAGCTTAAATCATTAAATAACTATCAAATGTGAATATTCGTATGGATTTGTTAGAATTAGAGTATTGATAAAATTCACATTGCTTTAACGACTGCATGTCTGCTCCGAAAAAGTCCTTGATTATCAATATGGCAAACGTACGTCTCACACTTTATGAGCAATATATAACAGAAAATATCTTTTACTGACAGAGATTAGTGACACATAGTGAATAGCCAGTAAACATTTTAGTGACACATACTTCTGCGTATATGTCACTAAATTTTATTTTTAATAATTGAATTTTTTCCCCCTAAAGGGGATAAGTTTTGCTTTTATATCAACATCTTCATAAAAAAAAGGATTTTGCAACATTTTCGTTTTTATTTTATAGGCTTTAAACAAATGTAATGATTCATTTGTTGGGAAGTCTCAACGTAAATGACCTATGTATCTAGTAACATCGTTATACATTATTAAGAAGTTGTTATAAGATAGTATCCGGTCATTATTGAATTATAAAGTATATATACACTATTAACAAGTTGTTATAAGATAGTATCTATCTCGTATATGCGGTCTTTATTGAATTATAAAGTATATATTTATGCCAAATTATGTTAGGATCACAGTTTTGATGAGATGAAGGAAGTAGTGTATCTGCTGCGCTAATTTGTTGGTAGAGAACATTATTTTTGTGTGATTCAAGTGTTTATTATCTTATACCTAATCACATATGTCATTATGTCGACTCATACATATTCATTTTCATGTATATAGCGTAATAATATGATATACTATAGTATACTAGGTATCTATATACTAGATATCCTAGGCTACATCCCACGGTATACATATATATATATATATACATACACACACTCCTTATTATTCCGCTAAGATAAATGTTATTTTGAAATTAAGAGTTCAAGACTCATGTCTTACCTTGCCCAGAATCATCAAGCTTCTTGCTTCTATACATCTATCATAAAAAATAGATTCTTGATAAAAATTAGCTAGGTGAAAATGGAAAATGGGTAGAACTTAATGAAATTTGTTGAATTTAATTACCTGCAAATGACTTTTTACATGAGCGATGCTTAGTCCTCTCACATTCATTAGCTGGAGAACTGATTTGGGAGTTGCTTCTGTAGTAAAGAAAAAAAACATTTCAGGTTACAGTAGAGAAAACATTTTGACCAGCTATATTCATTAAAAACTCGATAAATTTAAACTCACCAAATATATATCTAATTTATTGACCGTGATGGAAAAAAAGAAGAAAATTCAATTTATTCATATATAAATATTATATATTGTATATATAAAGTTTCAGTTTTTGGAATCTATGCTAGACTAAATTAAGAATCTATTTAGCCATCAGGTTTTGTGTGTCTTACATTTAGCAGTACTAAAAGTTGCTACAAACGATAGGAATAACATCAGTATAATGCTTAAAGTATTACTGCTTATCAAAACCTAAAGTGTGGCTGTGAGGGATCATCATTATTTCATGGACTAGCTGAACCAAAGAGTATGCTCATTCATAAAAGGAAAAAACAATTACTGTGACCTTAATTGCTTGATTTACTGAAACATCTACAAATAACTTACTCTCTTGTCCACCTAGTCTTTCAATCGCGTTCACAAAAGCATGATGGAGTTCAGGAGTCCACCGAAGTCTGGGCATCTTGGAGCGCACATATTGCCTAACCGGACCTTTTCTGTTCTTTGAAGAACTTCCTTCTTCAGCCCTTTCATCATCCTCTACACATAAATCATTGTCGTCTTGGCTGCTTGCTTCTTCATTCAAGTCAAAAGAAGTGACATGCTTATTTATCGAAGAGATAGATGATGTGTTTTCTCCATATTGATCAAAACTATTTTCTTCATTACTCTCTAACATATCCAAATCTCCTGACATGTTTAAATTCTATATCTATACACAATCAAAACGTTGAATTTGTAAAGCCGTAAAATCGCCTGAAATAGAAGTATATAAGAATAAAATTAAGTAAAATTCGGCATTTCATATTACTTGTAAGCAAATGAGAAAAGAATAATGCAGCAGACATGGATCAAGCTTTTATAGAATATAGATGATCTTTTGTTTTAACTTGCTTATGTTAGAACAAGACAAGTAGGAAATTTTTATTGGCAATTTCTCGGACACAAATATATACACAGAATTTGCACTAAATGTATATTTTATTTTTCATTTTTTCTAGTATACTGCACCTACCATGATTAATATACTTAATTTAGTGGTTAAGATGTTGAATACAATATTTACACTCTTTCATCTACTTGCCTATTATACTAGTAAAGGAGACACCAAATTTGAAGGCAAACAATTGGTATATTTTCTTTGCAACTTCTGTATGATATTTGTGAGCCATTACGTACATTTATTCTCCATTGTTCTACACACTTTTTTTTGGAACTGATCAAGTCAAATATCAAACCATAAGAATATTTCTTTTCAACAATATTGCATGATCAAATATATAGATACATATCAACTTACAACTATCTTTTGACTCTGATCAAACCCTAGTTCCTTGTGTCGAACAATAATCTTTCTTCTTTAACTCATTCCAATTTTCTAGTCGATATGATAAAGGATTCCAAAAGCTTGAGCAACCCCTATACCGTTGAGTTAAAGTCAACTGACTTAATAGAAACAACATAATAATCACCTATGTAGTTAATCCTTTAAATAGAGGAAGCACAGCTATACAATAGACTTCAAAAGAGTGAGAAGATATGATCTTATGCTCTAAAATATATGTACTCCTAAAAATATAATAAGAAAACAAACGGATTGTTTGGTGGTTAAGGAACTCGAAGAACCAAAATTAAAGCAAAACAAAGCACTAGTGGTTACCAGATGAAAGACAAGAAATCTTCAAAAGTGGGAAATAAAGTTATGTAATATATGATTGATTACTTAGTCAAATGCAGTCAAATGAAACCAAAGATCAAAAGGAAGGATGACATATGAAAGTTATTCTAGCCTTCTTTGGTAGATACCTTCATGATGATTTCTAATCAAGCTTCAGAAAATCAAGCTAACAGTACATATGCGCGAACAAGAGGGACAGAAAGAGAGATAGAGGTATATATATATATATATTGAAGTAGGTATTTTTCTATGGATGCTGGGATGTTTTCCTTGGATTCAGAAAGGGAATAAAAACATCATTTTTTCAAACCAATTCTGTATGTGCATATATATTAATATTCCATGAAGACTTTTG
The DNA here is from genome assembly GCA_014162995.1 of Artemisia annua. Lineage (NCBI taxonomy): Eukaryota > Viridiplantae > Streptophyta > Magnoliopsida > Asterales > Asteraceae > Artemisia > Artemisia annua. Next base: position 117,707 of record LBNU01012953.1, on the reverse strand, counting down.
TTTTTGAGGCTTTTATTCTTCTTTAAAAATCAACTGAAGGTCGGTCAGGCGCTCCACTTGCAAATAATGCAATAACAGTACGTATGGTAAAATTGGTAATTCGGTTTTAATTTTATTTTTAATGTACTGATGAGTGAGGTCTGCTTTGATGGATATAAATTATCATGTGACTCCAATAAACCCCTTTCTTCTTCTTCGTAATACACATTTGTCTTTGACAGTTGTCTTAAACTAAAATAAAATATCTCTCTCTTGAATCTTGATTATCTTAATTGTTTTGACCTTTGCTAGAGACTAGTCTGGTGATTTATATTATTAACAAACCAAATCATTACTCTTTTCTCCATTTTGGTCAATTAAAATCAAGATGAAATTATTAAATAGAAGGTATATAGTTGGTTTAGTAAGAGTTGGGTATTTGGTTAATTACATATAATCAATATACCTTTTCGTTATTATTTTTTTTTTTGGTAAAAAGGGTTTCTTCGGTAAAATATATTCACATCTCAGCCAATTACATGTAAACAAACGCACCTATTGTGCATCAAACAAAATCAATCATAAGAGAGACATTCCCAATCTTATAAAACTACAAAAAATAAAACTCCAACAAGAAAGCTATAACTACTTCCTAACTCTACCATTGATACAGACGTCCCACGTGTCACAGGAAGCAAGTTGTTCCTCATTTAAGTTATTAACATCATACTCATAACCATCATAATCTTCATACTCAAGGACGCTTGCATCATTAGTTCCTCCATCAAAACGATTAGAGTTAGCGATATATCGAGTCATGTCATCATCAATATCCTTAATTTTATCACTATCCGAATCTTCCACTTGCTTTTCCATAGTAGTACTAGGTTCACATACCAATATCACAGTAGCCTCGTTTTGCATAGGAAGCTTTGATCTACAAGGTTTTAGCGGCTTCCCATCATTACCCAATAGCACAAGCTTCTCATCAAGCATTTGACTTTCTAGTTCATTAATCCTTCTAGCCAAAGATGTAGTTGGACTACCAAGTGCCGAAGCTTTACGAACCTCTCCTTCATCCACATCCACCATAGACCTTAATACATCAAATGAGTTCGAAGCGGAAGGAATTGTCCAATCATTTTTATCATTAGTTACCTTCGATTTCCATGGTGCCTTAGGTTGATAAGCAAACTTAGTCTTCGAACCAATCTGAACCGCACGTATACCTTTCCTTGGCGCTTTCAAGTTACTAACATCTGAGATAAGTTTTTAGGACATCATTAAGAACGTGACCAAATTCCTTACAACTTGAGCATCATGGAGGTGTCTACTCATACTCAATACGAATAGTGTGCATAGTATACCCCTCACCGTCGAATTTTGGTACCACACCAAGAGGGAGTGTTTCAACTCCGCATCAGCTCTTAACTCAATCATGGCATGTGCATAACTCGACCTACCCCACTACCCCATGCACATAGTGGATGTGTAAGAATCAAGGATCAATGAGGTGCCTAGTTTGGTTGCAATAGCACTCAAACCATCTTCCGTGAATGCGGTAATAGGAATATCATGAAACTTAACCCAAACTGGAACATTATACACACCATCCTTCATAATATTTGCATCCAGTGACCATTTTTTCGTAATTAGTGGCACATTGCGAATTAAACACGGACCATTTTCAAGCATTGCGCATATCCCGTCTTTAGAATTAAACTTGAAGAAGAATACACCTTTAGAATTCATCATTGATTTAACTAAACCAAACTTTCTCCAAGTATTCTTTACATAGTTCTCGACTACCAGGTAGGCAACACGTTTTCCCAAAATAAAGTTGTTTGGAAAACAAAAAATGTAAATCATTAGTGCAGGGACTTCTATTTATCTTTTGTAAAAGTTTAGGGTATGTTGTATAACATTATGTGGCTTGCGACAACATAACACTATCGCAACACTTGTATAATTGCGATAATATGCTTGAATATTGTAAGGGTATAAATACCCCTACCTCATGGGTTATGAGGTGTGTGTTCTTTCTTATCTATGCGAAACTCTTTACTATTTCTCTCTTTTCTCTCTCTAAGTTAAAATGTCCACACCCACTTTATCTCACTAAGATTGTTATAGTAGACGTCATATTATTGAAACAACAGAAGCCATGCACCGTATTACTAAACCTTTCATGAACAACATGAACAAGTTCCATCGAGACTTCTACATCTGCCCCATTTCTAGCCAATGCTAGTAACGGAAGAAAGTTTGCCCCTTTCCTATTTGTTTCACCCTTAAACAACTTTTCATACGAACCAGATTCCTTATTATTATTATTATTCATGTTTGGTATACTCTGGTCCACCCCCTCCCCCATCAGCCCCTACTCGACTCGTGTTAGGTTCTTCAGTAGCACTTTTACCATTCTCTTTATTTCCATCCAGACTCAATTCCACGACCTTGACATTCCCAATACTCGTAATAATATTACCAGCACTAGGTGATATATTAGAGTTCAACTCAGTATTCACATTAGTCGTATGATCATCCCCACCAAACGAGTCAACACCATCAACCATTGCATGAGTCACCATAACTGTGGTACCCACATGATCAACATGAAGGCTACTTCTAGGTTTTAGTGGCATACCGTTAGCTCTTAAAAACTTATCCTCGTTATTACGCAGCTTAGATGCAAGATCACTCAGCTTAGGGAAGCTAGTATCTTTATCAACGGTCCCAGTTTAATTCTCCATAGCATGATTGCCAAATTATTGTCATTTTCCTTTTTCGTATCCCCCTTCCTACCCGAATCCAAAAACCGATATTCATACTCAAACCATACACATACAATGAAACCAAGAAGCACGATAGATGTCCATATCTTCACGAAATGCATAAACACTAAAAATTAGGGTTTAGAATCAAAACAACACCAAATCTTTACATGATAAAATCCCCTATTGAAACGTTATTAATAATTAATGGAGCCCATTTGAAATCAGTGTGAATAAAACAACAGTTTAACCAGAAAACCTAGATGCTAAAACAAACAAATCCTAAAAAACCCAAGAACAATAAAAAAACCCTAATCGTAGATTAAATCTAAACGAGAATGTTCTATAAAAGTAAACGACAAAGATTTAAAAGCGAGTCATTTTAGTCCTTTATTAATTTAATTTCTCATATATCGTTTTCTTTTCATGCATGTTTTTTGAAAACCTCTTCTTATTCTTCATTGGTTTTTTATGAAGAACAAAATATTTATTTAGTTCTATATCCATTTGATCATTTCAAGTTCTTTTCTGGTTATATTATATGAGTTGCACAGACTTTTGTTGAAGCACTAATAACCGGCAGCATCGGACGCCATGCACTTCACCCCAAATATGTAAATCAAAGGAAAATATACATTTGGTGACCTGCTTGAAAGAATGCCCACTCGCTTTAGGGAACGTATGATTTTATGTTGAGGACTACAATAACGAATCTATTGTGTTAATACATTGTCTAATGAATTGCAACTGATTGAAGTTTGATTCATTTTTCTTTCAGCATTTGTTTGTAGATTGCATGGTTGCAACTAGTCTTTGGAAGATGATTTCTAATTGGTAGGGTTTTAATAGATACCTAGACCTTACAAGGCCGAATCTTGCGGAGAGACATGGTTGCCCTTAATGACTGGACAAAGATGTGTTTTGATGTGGTGATTTAAACCACAACTTTGGTTTATATGCCAATATAGAGACCGCATTTGCTTTGATTTAAAACTACAGAGGAAAGGTACTCTTGCAAAAGAAATTAAGCTACTTTAGAATCATCGATTTTAAATTAGATAAAGAATTTCATTTGGATTAAATGAAACCGAATTTTAATTGGATTAAATGGATATGTGATCCAAGAATGATATGTATGAATTCCTTGCAAATTATTTTAATTTGTAGCTTCTTGTAGAAAAAGAATACTAAAGTCTACACTCTCTCACTCAAATAACCAAAATCGACACTAATATCTCACATTACTAAAATCAACACTGCACACAACATCTATCTACACGCACTGCCATATGTTTGATTATTGTATGTTCACTAACAATTTAAAAAGAAGATAAAACCAATGTCAGCAGCGGCAAAGGTATATATGCGTGCACTGCGACGTGTTCGTTCCATGTATGTTTATCAAAAAATTAAGAAAAAAGAAGTGTGAGCAAACAATTTTTGTTTGTAATTGGTCTTCAGCCTCCTCTTCATCTTCTCCATCATCACCATCAATGTTTTGATTATATGAAATCAAAGCTTGATTACCATCATCGTCAACTTCTTCATTATCTTCATCTCTACTATCATCTTAGGATCCAAAATGACTACCGTTTGTTTTTGGAATATTTTCAAAATATTCTAAATTTTCGGTTCCATATGGTTGATTTTTAGACAACCAACATACGGTTGATTTATAATGTAATGATTAGTGAGTATAATTTGAATAGTGTTCAATTATTGCATAATTTTGAAAATGCTTTGACGGTTCAATATGTTGCCAATATTGTGAGTTTTGATAAGGCGCAAGATTTACAGAATTTCAATAGTTTTGATAATATTTAATATTTTGTGAGTAATGGAAGTCGTGACTAGATTCATTACTAAAATAATTATGAGAATTTTGAGAAGTATATACCTGTTGTGACTGAAAAAATTGTTCAATATTCAATTCCTTATGAACTTGATTATTAGTAAAAATATAATTGATAAAATACTATAACTCTTCATCATCGTTTATTTCATACACTTGGTCACTACGTTGAATTCGGTAAGATAAATGGACCACCATTATGCATACCCGAAACTTCCCTCGTGAAAGAATCATAATTTTTGATTTTCTCTGATTTTTAGTCTGTTGTAATTTTTAGTATGGTTATCCTTGATTTATATATATTTTTTTAATACAATTCAGGTGCAATTGGGATGGATGAATATCTCAAAAAGTAGATTTTTTAAGATCAATTCGAATAAAAGTGTCAGATAATATCTTAGATTTACCACACATTATTCACATATGAATGTAAATTAAATAAAGAATGTGCACGAAAAGAAGGAGTGAACAAAGGATTTTGCGCGCACTTTGCCACTTTTCTACTTCTCAATTAATCTCAATAACAAAATTTCAGAAATGGTGCGTGCAAGAAAGTGAGCGAGCAAAGTGTTTTGCACGCAGTCTGTCACTTTTCAACTTCTCATTGATTCTTAATAACAAAAATGAAAAATGGTGGACGCAAGGAAGTGAGCAAGCAAAGGGTTTTGTGTATACTCTACCACTTGTCTGCTTCTCATTGATTCTCAATAACAAAATTGGAAAATGGTGCTCGCAAGGAAGTGAGCGAGCAAAGGGTTTTGCATGCTCTCACTTGTCAGCTTCTCATTTATTCTCAATAACAAAATTGGACACGTGTTGAGCAAACAACTCGGGCGAGCAAGGTTTTGCATGCGCTCTGTCATCGCGCGTTTCTTCTGATTATTTTTCTTTTTTTTTTATTGCTCGTTGTGTCGTTTTTCATAATCCCCTCTGAATGAGTCGTTTCTGGTGACATAGTTTTTAAACCGCTAATTCTTGAAATTTCACTTTTTGTAGCTTCTTGCTAGTTGTCAAAAGTACTTCACCTTTCCAAAGAAAATAAATAGAAATAAATAAAGTACTAGAGCAAGTACAATTCTGTATCCATTTTTTGGATGATATAGATACATTCAAAAAGTTATTTAGCTAGAAACATAAGACCATTCAAAACAATCAAGTATGAATAGTAATGTAAAAAAATGTTTGTGACTGTTTCAGCCTTTTAAGGGGACCATTTCCATTCAATGTCAAGGACCCCTAATTTCAATTTCCTCCTACCTAAATCAAAGACTTTCTTTCCATATTCATAAACCCTAAAATTTTATGTCCTTATGCTTTCATTCTTTTGCAGATTACATTCACGGTATGTCAGTATGGCGTATGGTTGCTGGACGATGACAATATTTTACTCTCCAATTTGGTCAATTATGGTGGGTCTTCTAACAATAAAAACAAGTCTTTTCTAACTCCTATCTTTTATAGCTAGAAAATATAATCGCATGCATTATTTTTCTGCTGATTGAAAAGGAATATTTCATCATGCATGCACAATTTGATAATATAATACTTATCATTGATAGCATCATTACGTTTTGATTACTAACTTTGACTTTCAACAATATACAATTTCAATAAATATAGTTTTTGTTAGCAAGATAAATAAATATTGTTAGAAAAAGGAATCTTTGAGTTATGGACATCGAAGGACAACTATACAATATTTTCTCCTTAATAGCTCAACGAAATTTCCATGTACATATGTGTCATGGAAAAAAATATAGAACACTCGTTTTGTACATGTATATACCGTATAGAGAAAGTAAAGTCCTAGCTTGTCCATTGGTATTGTTCATTTCTTCATTAAACTACAACAAGTTTTCCTGCTAAGTTATATATATTTGTTGGGACATTTCAAAGCCCGACTAGAATGTTAACATAAAATATACTAAGAGTAAATTAAGTCTCTCAATGAAAGAACATTCAAAGAATCGTCTTCAGAGACTAAAGGAAGACATCTCCGCAAATGAAGCTCCTGAACCTGAAAGAAGATGATGGAGTCTGTGAGTTAAGTGAGTGATGACAATAACTCACAAACTCACCTTGATCTCCTCACCATATAAAAGACATCCCGAACTTAGATATTTTTTTAGAAAAAGTATTTATGTCTCTGAAAGAATAGGCATAAACTTTCTAGAGAAGATAAGTGAAAAACACTTATTACAAAAAAAGTCAATAAAGTAAAAGAGTGGGTAGAAACGGAAAAACAATTTTCAACACTATACCCTAAACTAGCCTCGGAGACATTTGAAGAATAGAAGCATTTAATGCAGTGAGGCACGAGTGTACCTTTCTAGTTAAATGCTTGACACATCGCTATTACCCCACGAGTATCCACATCGATCTTTGCCTATAATAAAATGTTGTAAATGAATAAATGAACCGGATACAATTATGTGATACACATTTACGAGAGCATTTACTACTGCAAGAACTAAGTCGTTAAACCCTTTCAGTGTGCTAGCATAGTTCTTACTTTGGTTAGTGTTTAAAATAGTGAAGAGATCACGATACTTGGTAATTCAACTTTGATTATTATTCCACAAAAAGTGATAGTAGATTCGTTGATTCACTTCTAATAAGAATTTAAACATTGAAAAAACCTTGTTGTATATCGTGTTTAAACCACTTTACGTATTCTTGCTTTAAACTATTTAAACATACATCAAATTATATGGAGAGAACTTAGTTATCCTAGGTTACAATCAATCTAAAGGGAACAAAAATATTTTTCCTAATTGTGAAGGTTTTATTAATTCTCAAGTACGGAGCTAGAGCCTCGAGATACACACAGAAAGTTATAACTTTTAACGATGTAGTAAAATTTACTTTTTGGGCCATGAACCAAGTCTGAATAGTCTGGCTGAATGCTCCTAGACCTATGAACATTCCAAAAATATGAAAGTGTTAAGATTTCTTCGACGAAGACGTTCTTTCTCAGCGGTTTCAAGCCGAAGCATACTCGATGATAATGATTTATTTGATACCTTTTTAAAAGGTCATTTAGTTCTAAAATCGTATTAATATGATAAAATATTGCCATAAATTGTTTCTATTTACATTTTAGGTACTTGGGACGAGAAATATGGAAATCGGCATGTTTTGGGCTTAAAACGACAAGAAAAGTGAAGAAAACGACAAAGTCTCAAAATCTGTCAGGAGAGGAATCCTAACGGCGTCATACTCTACCAAGTGACACTGTCACTTGCAACTGAAGATGGATTTTTGCTACCAAATTAACAAGCGACGCCTCAGAAAGATTATGAAGACCTACAACCTGACGGCGTCAGGTGCAATTGAAGACAAAAGTCACGTACAAAGTTAACAAGAGACGGCCCTGATCATTTACAAAGGGACGGCGTCAAGACCTTCATGACGGCGTCAGAGATCATAAGTGAATCCGTCAGAACGGCGACTTACACAAGATGAAACCCTAATGGTGGCAAGCTGACGGCGTCACAACCCATAAGGTGACGCCGTCAGAGTTGTACAACTATATATATTTTCGTATGTTTTCCATAATTCATGTAACATCTTGGAGTATCACTTAGGGAACGATTTTCTCAGCTTTTATAAGGGTTTTATAGCCCCCAAAACTCATGTTTCATTGAAGATAAGTTATCCGTTTAATCGTTCAATATGTCTATGTGTTGTTTGATTATTTGTTTCTCTTTTCTTCACTTTAACAAGCTAGTTCAAGTTAATTAGTGTTTGCTTAGATCTAATGAAACCTAGTTATTGAATATTGATTTGTCTTCTCTTGTTTAATTGATTGCCTCGCGTTAGGATAAGAAAACTTGCTAGTTTCTTATATGTGTTAGCTTGAACGTCTTATAAAACGCAACCATAGAGTGCACTATTGGTTTTTCTCGTTGTATTTTTTGTGTGAATTGCGGCTTGTAGATCCTAGAAAACTTAATAAAGTTTAAGGGATTTAGGGGAGACTAATGTTCATAGAGTTGGGGACTTTGGCACCTCCCCACGATCAATATTATGGAATACAACGCTTCAATTAAAATAAGGACGTGAAAATTCGACAAATCAATAGGAGATAACTAGGGAGTAAGGATATCTAAGTGAACACGCTTTCTCTATCATAAGAGTTACCAATTTACTTTTCTTATTATTAGTTAAATTTTGTTTATTTATTAGTTTTGGTTTTGTTAATTAGTAGCCAAACCGCCCACTCTTCCAAACCCCGAGATTTTACTTGCTTTCATAAAATATAAAAATTCAAAAAGAATCATCCCTTGCCTTTAGACCTATCTCGACATACATTTTGACCTAACGACACTATTCCCCTAAAGAATGATTAATCCCATGAGTCTTACCTATACTACACTACAACGATTAGGCACACTGCCAAGGAGGATTGTAAAACTACTTTCGAGGTTCGCAATCCCCACATCAAGTTTTTGGCGCCGCTGCCGGGGAATAGTTAATATAGTTTAGGTTTGATTTCTATCTCGTTTAGGTCTATTCACTAGATTCCTATCAAGTGAGATTATTTTTTCTTTTTATCTTTCTCTAGTCTATCTTTTCTTTGTGTCTTTGTGTGTAGAAGTTTTCATTGACTTCCATTTGCCATAATGGAAAATGCGAATCCATCCGTTTTACCTTATGCAATGACCTTGTTGCATAACCGAATTGAGAAGGAAATTAGTGAACTTAGAGAGCTTAATAGGATGACTGAAAAAGAAATTAAGCTAAGAACTGGTCCTTCCACCATCTCTAGTGATGACTCGAAAGAAGAACTAAGGAATGACTTTAGTTTATTTGAAAATTTCTTTCCAACGCATAATTAACTGAACTATCATAAATTCCTTTTGAAGTACGCTTGTCCTTATAGATATTGGATAAAACCTTGGATTAGTAGATCGAGGTGATCATATGAATATCAAAATACCTTACATGATTGGTTATCTTTATAGAGATCACACCTATATTGACATGAAGTCTCCTATGAACATAATGTCTAGGCTTTATTATAATTGGATCATGAGTGAGCAACTTTAATCAAGGAAGGATCCCTATAACCCTAATCGATTATGTAACTTTGTTGGGAGAGTGAAAGGGTTACATGTCTTCTTAGGAAACTTTACTTATAAGTGTGATTTTATGATCCTATAAGATGTTAGAGGTATTATAGACAGCTACTTAGGTGAAACAATACTAGGAAAATCGTTTGTAGAAGAATCTAAGATGCTTTGTAATCGAGATGAAGGAACAGTTTAGTTTTCTGACGGAATTGAAAAGGCCATTTATAAGATGCCCCATAGGAAAGAAGAGTTGAAGGACATCAAGAATTTAGATGTTGATATCATTCGAGCGTGTGAGGTAAAAGATGATAAAATTGATGAAGATGTTTATTATGAAAAAAAGGAGAACTTATCATTCAGGTTATTTAAATCTAGGCCCAGAATATAAGCGCGATGAAAAGATACTTAAAATGTTGAGCTACATTTTTAGGTCACCAAAAACATAGGCCAAGACTTTAAGTCTAGCAACAAGACTCGTTAATAAAAAAAATAACTTCTTGGGAGGCAACCCAAGCCTTTTTTTTTAATTATTATTATTATTATTACTATTTTTTTGATTTCATACATATGCATTATCCTTATTGTTTATCTTTCATGTTTCGAATAAATTTGTGAAAATGCTTTATTTTTTAACCTCGTCTTAATTGCATATAAAGGTATTTTACAAAAAGATAAGTGTAGGGAAGATTATATTTGCTTAAAAGAACGAATTCAAACATGAAAGTTAACAATTAATGATTAGCATATATTTGTGTGTTTGTTTGAGTTAAATGCTTGTATCGAGTCGCAATTAATGTTTTGCAGAATTTCCAGGTTTTAATAATTAGATTTTTCCAGAAATTATTAAGAAACAAAACGTAAAAATACTGTCAGGTCAATCCTGACGGCATCAGGCACTGTAGCAGCATTGAAGCAAGCAATATCAGATCATGATTATGTATTGGGGGTGACTTAAATACTATGTTTGAAACTCATGTAAAAGATGGAAGTATAGAGGAGACCATTCCATAACCAGAAGGTGATAAGCTGGAGGTTGATAGACTCCTATGGAGTTCATTGTTTGATGATGGAAGCCATGCAAGTCTACATGTTGGTTGAAAAGAAGTATCCACTTACAAAGACTACATTGGGAATGATGTTGGAAAGTAAGCTTCAACAGGAGTATGACTCTGAAATGGCAAATGGCTTATTTGGTTTATCATACAACTGAAGAACCAACAATGAAATGTTTGGAAGCATCCTCCTAGTGTTATGAAGATTTGAATGAAGAAACTTTATGATTTTAGGAGAAAATATCAAGTTTAGGGGAGGATTGTTGGGATTAAAGCTTCTTGATGATACTGCTGCTCATGATTGTGTTAATCTTGCTTTATGGATTTAGTGCTGCTCTTAAAGATCAATGAAAAATATGCTAAGTGTTTTACTGCTGCCTCTTGCAAAGTTAGTACTACTGAAGAACTACAAAGAATATACGCTAAGTGTATTAGTGCTGCTGGAACAAAGTTAATGCTGCCAGAACAAAGTTACAACTGCTGACAGAATTACTACTGCTGGTGTATTAGTTAATGCTGTGAGAGTTAAATTAAGACTGTTTATGAGATATACATGTAAAGTCGTTTAGATAATTATAGAAAAGATAGAAAGATTTATCATATAGAGAAAGTTAGTGTAAGCCGACTAGGACTCCTTAGTCTATAAAAGGAGGTCCTATGGCATAGAGTTAGATATGTACAATTGATATAGAGTTATAGCTTCAAGGTTTTGTAACCCTAATACTGTTGAGTATTCTTATTATTCTTAATAATATTGAGGCTGTTTTGTTTGTGTAAGTAACTCTCAATCATAAACACGTATGGTATTAGTGTATGGATCGAATGAGTATAAGAAAACTAGAGAGATAAAGAATGTAGGGAACCTTTTAGTGAGAGAAACAACTTGATATTAGATTAAGTGAGAAAAGATCCAACCCCTTCCTTGCTAGGAAAGGGGTATTTATATTTATTTCAAGACGCCCTTCACTCGGGCTGTGGATCGGGTATACAGTGGGTAAATATCCGTCCTTCCTCCACGATAGTAACGACTACGAGCTAACTTAATGCTATTGGACACTCGGGGTGATCGAGTCTTTCAAAAGAATATTTATATTTCTAACAATCTCCCCCTAAGGGAGGTCACCCCGGGAATTATACATTGAATTCTAGCATTCTAGTCTTTGACGATAACTTTGTAGCTAGTAGCCTCAGATTCTTCATTGTCATAATCTTTGTACTTCCAGCAGAGAGCTTTTGATGACTTGTTTTAGGTGTTGGATGATCTTTGACGTTTCTTTGTGTGTATCATCCAAATGAATGTCTCCAAGTCATCTTTGTGCAGTAACATCTCTATGTGACATCGACATCTTTGTATTGGCATGCTCACACTTTTCTGAATCATGATTTTCAGCATCAGAGTTGTAGAAGCATAGTTAAGACCCATTCAGTGATCATGATTTCTTTGAATTTTGACGTTGAAGTGTGAGCATGGGGTGATGAATCAGCATCTTTTCAGCAATCAACTGCAACCGTCAGAACTTCCTGCAAGCAAACAGTTAGCAACAAATCATCCGGTACTTACAGGTTCGGACTTCGAGATTGTCAACAGCATAGTGTGAAGACTTTCTCTAATCCTTACCAAGGCCGTTCCTAAAACGGATGCCCCTCGAAAGGGCTTACAAATTTACCTAAGTAGATCAATGATTAGGTGAATCACTGGGGATCACTCCACGACTGTACACCGTTATGTAACCGCCACGATCACTGCGCATAATCCACAAGAAATTACCGAAGTGACCTGCTTTCAGGGCTATTTGATGTTGACCCTAGCAGGAATTTCCACTCAATCACTGGGAATTACATACGTATATTCCCTCATAAGTGTACTTGGCAGATTGCTAAGATCTGCGTAGGACTCATAATATCACAGCTGGTGTCCTTAATGTTGAACAACCTGTGTAGAAGTAACACGTGTTCCTATGAGATCTTTTGATGTGTCTCGTGGCTCTAGACTCGATAAGTGCATAATTTGGTCGTCGGAGACTGGAGCGGTGTCTCTTGTTTCAATATCAACATGGCTCGTAATGAGCGGTCGATAGATTATGCAAGGTTCCCTGTGAGAATGCTCTTTTGAGAGAACTTGAGTGGTTAGAAGGCTTAGTGTAGTGCGTCATTGGGTCCATGATGTCTTGTCTTCAATATCAGTGTTACCTTAGTAAACCACCAGTAGCATATGAATTGAACCCGGTTTCTTCCCTAAGGTTGAATAATATGGAGGGCTATTTCTTTTCACCCTTTCTCATTACTTTTCTTTTTAATTCTTCAACCCCTTCTTTCTCCTTTCTCTTTTATCTCCTTTTTCCATAATCATACCTAAGGACTTTCTAATACTATCTATTCGGTATTGTCCTTGGGTAGATCCCTCCGGCTCTGGCGGATCATAGGACGGTTTTCCTAACCTTAGCCACCTTATAACTTCATGACTATCGTATGTTGCCATCAACCAAATCATTGAAAATTCTCTCAAAGTGCTTATGATTAAGAAACACATTTTGCTAACACTTTGAGAGTTTTATGATTTTCAAATGCTCCTCCTTAACATGTGCTCTTATGTTTTAATTTAAGATTTTCACATGTTGGGTAGAGTTGCACTTTTTGAATTGAGCTACCTTAAGTGAAGAAGACTCATTCGAGACACGTTTACATCACTAGTTAGACTAGCTTGAAATTATTACCCATCCTGATCAAGTTCACAAAAGGTTTCTCGAAATCGTACAATCTACTCAGACAAGTCCTTTCGATTCATGACAGTTTTCGTCAATTCATTGGTTAAGCCTGAGCCACGCTCACATGAGATGCCAAATCCTTTTGTTACCACAAGCCATTTTGCTCCCCCTTAATATGTGCATTGTTATACGAAAGAGTTTGGCACATATGGGAGAGCATACATTTAAACAGTCACATTTTTTATCGGGTTTCATATTTAATTCACATTCTCTCCCCCGATCAAAAATTTCAAATCATTTGAGATTTTATGATCCCAATTGATTTAAATGAGTTTAGAAACATGGGAGAAGATGTGGTCAGGTTTTAATATGTACTGATTCTGGAACGTACTGATCACTGCTGCTGGTGCACAAAGTTTCAAAAAGGTGTCAGAAATTTTGAACAAATACTCTCCCCCTCAATTAATGACCCGTTTTCTATTTTAAGAGCTGTAGTCATTAACATGAGCGACAAGTATTTGTGAAAATTTAAGTCCAATTTCCACCTTGTGAACTACAAAAACTCTCCTGAAGAATCATAGATGAGAGAGATTTTGTGATGTAAAGAAGACTTCTCTTCTTATATGAGAAATAATGCACTGAAACGTACATGATTTCAAGGAAACATGGATATAAAGTAATCCATGCCCGGGTGAACTTCACCCAATAAGAGGAACAACCGTCTTTTTGGCGACGTGTTTTCCCCATCTAAAGGTACGGGTTGCTATCTGAAGTAATAGCAAGCCATTAAGACATGTTTTAACCATTTATTATAACTTCTGCTCGAGCTTCGTTTAAAGTTCAGTGTCATTATTGAATGACATTTCTAGAACCTTAAATGTTATCGATAAACAGAAGACATGCGTAAAGAAGAACTATTTTTGGTATTTTTGTATTTTTCAGATTTTTATGGTTTTTATAGGTTTTATATTTTTGTATTTTCTTTTTGGTTTTATAAGATATATACAAGGATATGTGAAGCAAATCCATTACTCCTCACTTTCTTTCTGAAGACTTTTGAGTGATTCTGGAGTAAGACTCTTCATTCTAAGACGCGGGAGAATGAATTGAAATCGTTCTCTCGGAAGTGCCTTAATGAAGATATCAGCTAGCTGAAACTCTGTCCTCACGAAGTAAAGTTCCACAACCCCCTTTTAAACTTGTTCCCTGATGAAGTGATGTAGAATATGAATGTGCTTTGATCTGGAGTGATGGACGTTGTTGCAGCAAAGAGCTATGGCACTTTTGTTGTCACAGTACATTGGAATCTTGTTGTAAACAAAGCCATAGTCTGATAGTTGAGATTTCAGCCATAAGATTTGAGCACAACACGATGACGTGGAAATGTATTCAGCCTCTGTGGAGGAGATCGATGTACTCATTTGCCTCTTTGATGACCAGCTTACAAGCTTATCTCCCAGAAATTGAGCACCATCTGAAGTACTTCGACGAGTATCTTGACACCATGCATGGTCTGCATCTGAATAGGCCGTGAGTGCCATGGCAGTGTCCTTGGGATACCAGAGACCCATGTGAATTGTTCCTTGGAGATACCTAAAGACCCTCTCGACTGCTTCCAAGTGTTTTTTGGTTGGCTTGGATTGATACCGAGCATACATGCATACAACAAATAGAAGATCTGGTCTACTAGCAGTAAGGTACATTAAGGAACCAATCATACTTCGGTACTTAGTTTGGTCGACTGGGATTCCTGACATGTCTTCATCCAGTTTTGATCTTTCAACCATAGGGGTGTCAACATAGTCACATGATTCAAATCCAAACTTCTTCAGAATTTCATTTGCATACTTGGATTGATTGATAAAAATGCCGTTGGGATTTTGAGAGATTTGTAGCCCAAAGAAGAACGACATTTGTCCCATCATGGACATTTGGAACTCAGAGTTCATCTCTTTTGAGAAACGATCACATTCCATAGGGTCAGAAGAGGCAAAGATAATGTCATCTACATAGATTTGAACATGAAGAAGGTGTTTGCCCAATTTTTTGGTGAAAAGTGTAAGATCAACAACACCATTGGTGAACTTGTTAGCTAGAAGAAACTTGGACAATGTGTCATACCACGCCCTAGGAGTCTGCTTAAGTCCATAGAAGGCCTTCTTCAAGCGATAGACGTGATTAGGACGCTCAGGGTCCACAAATCCTTCAGGCTGACTAACATAAACCACCTCTTTCAGTTTACCATTTAAGAAAGTCGTCTTAACATCCATTTGATATACAACCAAATTCTGACTGGCAGCATTAGCAAGGAAGATTCTTATGGCTTCAATTCTAGCAACAGGTGCGAAGGATTCTTCAAAGTCTATGCCTTCTTCTTGACGGTATCCTTTGGCTACAAGCCGAGCCTTGTTTTTCAGAACATCACCATGCTCATCAAGCTTCACTTTGAATATCCACTTGAGAGCGATGATCATAGCACAATTTGGATGAGGCACTAGTTCCTTCGAGTCGATCAAATTCATGAATTTCTTTTTGCATTGAAGTAAACCAGGAGTCTTTAGACAATGCATCTTTGAAATCCTTGGGTTCAGCTTTAGATAGTACAGAATTAAAAAAGCACCACAAGGCATCGGTGGCAAGTTGTTTACATGTAGATACCAAGCGATAAGGGTTTCCAATGATGTTGTCAATCGGGTGATCATTTGTCCATTTTCTGAGATGGTCATAATGTTGAAGGTAGTGAACTGAAGTTGCTGTGTTTGAATCTTTTGAGGAAGTTGCCTCATTCGAGGGTTCAGGAGCAAAGATGCTTTCAAACAGTTCATCATCAGGTGGAGCGAAAGGATTTACTTCAAAAGAATTGTCAACTGCCGTCCCTTGATGTAACGAAGACGTTTGAACGTTTGACGTATGTTGAGTGTGGCTAGAAGATGGTGCATCCTGACCAATGGAGATGGAAACAGATGGACTGATGACGTCAAATTTACCCATGATTTAAGTGTTAACTTCCCCCTAAAATGCTCATCTTTTCTATTTGTATGAAGAATATATACTCTTATTTCTTCCTATTTTGGTTTCAGGGTAAAGATGAGCAAAAGAACAAACATACGCGGAAATGGAAGGACTTTGAAGCAAATATGTGGAAATTATGGATTCTGCACGCACTACGGCGTAGAGGTTCATCCACCTACGCCGTAGCAAGACTTTATGAAGATTACGGCGTAAAGAGACATCAACTTACGCCGTAAGAAAGAATTTATGAAGGTTACGACGTAGCCAGTCATATCGCTACGGCGTAATGATCCACTAAAGGGCTCTACGGAGTAATCAACTCTCCTGCTACGACGTAAGCCCCAATTTGAGGTCGAGAGGAACTAACAAGGCCAAGGCAGAAGTTACGGCGTAGCAACCCTAATAGCTACGCCATAAGAAGACTCTTATCAAGATATTACGCCCGTAGCACTTGATCAAGCTACGGCGAACACTTATTTACAAAGGTTACGGCGTAACAACCTCATCAGCTACGTCGTAACAAAGTCAGGCCTATAAATACCAGCCCTAAATCTGAGTTTATTCATTCACTTTTCACCACACAAAAGTTGGGAGAAACTCAGAGAGTAGGAGGAACGAAGTTCTAGCCTCTTAGAAGTCATTTCCAAGGGAGGATCCACACACCAATCATAAGTTTATCCATTCCTTTGTTTTGTATTCGATTCATGTTTACTATTGTATTAACTCAAACTTGTTTTACTACAATTATGAATATGAGTGGCTAAACACCTCTTGGTGTTAGCCTAGTTATGAAATTGTTATTGTTTAGATTTAGTTTTCTACGCATCTTTTATCTATTGTTTGTATACTTTCATGGCGAGGCTTGGGACACTATAGTTCCCGTAGTGATTAGCATTGGTTGCTTCCTAGAGACTTGTGGAATTAACCCTAGGAAGCAAGTCGCTAGGGATGTGACTTGGTGATAGCAATATCACCATACACGTGCGAATTAACCCTACGACCACCTACCGATGCTAGACACTTAACGGAGTTAGAGGGGTGTAAGATCTGACCATGCCGCATTCGTTAGACTTGTCCATGTTAGTAGAGGCACTTAATGACTCTTGCATTTTCGTACCGATGAACCCAAGGCTTTACAATAGTTTTGGATAGGACAAGGCGTAAGATAGACGTAGGTGATTTAACCCTTTGATCCGAAATGACACTGGTACAAAAAGTTCTATCAGTCATGCCCAAAATGCGTGACGATAGGCATATAGTCACACACGTTTTTTTCGTCGTGTGTCACCAAAAGTCCCGCCACCGTAGGTGGCATATGGTGACGTTGTTGAGTTCGTGGCCTTTTCCATCGAAAAAGAGTGACCAAAACCCCGAATATGTGTGACAAATTAGGCACAAGTTTTGTTGGATTAGTCATTATTAGTGACTAACTTGTTAAATACTTGATCTTGAAAAATCTATGCTTTCTTGTTGTTGTTCTTGTGATGGCCGGCCACAAAGAAGGAGAGAAAGAGAGAAATGTGTTTTTTTTTCTTTGACAAATGAAGTATTATGAGTATAAACTATGTATAGATATTTTAGGGACAAAGAGTACATGTATTAATGAGTTAGTGAAAAATTTCAAATGTGTAAGTTGAATGGCATGGGGGGGCGGATTTGGATGAAGAAAAAGGACAAGATTGGAAGATTTTGTGTATAATGCATGTTATATTGTATATATTTAGTAGTTTTAGTGAATACCGGGTACCGAGTTTGCTAGAAATAAAATTTAACGGTACCAAATAGAATATAACAATGTTGTAAAAATTATAAAATTACATTCCTGATGAGAATCGGGTGTTTAAATAATTGTCGTGTTGAAATATTGAAAACCGACGGAAGTTTAATCGTATACCGGTAAATACGGTAAAATTCTCAAAACACCGGGTAAATTAATAATATAATTTTTATATCATTATAATGAGTATGAAAATGTATTAGGATCATTGTGGGGAGTGTCAGACGTGTTAATCACATTTAGTGATCGCGTGTTAACGTTTAGTTAAAAATAAACTTACGTAAAGCGTTAAACGTACTAAAAATGTAGATTTGAAAATCCTACGAGTGGGATAGTATGCAAATGTTATTGTGATGATATGTAGACTAATCGTAGTCCGTATAATATGTTCCCATGGTTGATGCATGAATTCGCCGTTAAACCAAACCTAGTTACGCGAATTGAATACCCGTAAACCCCGTTTACGATGAATTGAATGATATGCATGAATAGTACTTTCCCTCCGGGAATGAATAGTGTCATGTGAATAGTAAATTTTCTGAACGCGTCTCGGAATCTCAAATTGACTCCAAAAACGATGAATAGTAAAATGATGAATAGTGATCGATGAATAGTAAATGATGAATAGTAACGGGTGAATAGTGAAATGTCGAGGTTTGGGAAATGACCTGAAATTGTGGGTTGTGACATTTAACGTGGAAGACGGTAAGCTAACGCACCCCAAATAGGTGCTGCGTTAAAAGTTAACGCGGGCCTCACGTTACCTTACCGAAGGCTCTTATTTCTCCAGCCACCTCAGTTTTCTTTTCTTTATACTATTTCAAAACTAATTTTGGTGTAATAAGACGACCCACACCATAAAAAACATATCTCACGAAAATAAACTTTAAATAAAAAAAATCATACACACAAACATACATACAAGTAGGTTACCTGGCCGATCCACTTATCCTTTTCTTGCCTAGGCGACTGAGGCGAGTACCACAAGTGTAATAAGGGGGGCTAGTCTCTTTGGGTACCACATGGGCAGGGACTCGGTCAAGTGAAGTCCTATGACATCCAGCCTTATGCAAGGTATTAAGGCAGTAAAATGAAACAGACGAATATAGACGAGGCTTTGTTCATGCTTGTTTGTTTAACTTCAACTGGAAAAATAAACATACGTGAAATCTTAAACGAACGAATTTTCTTGTTCATGTTCGTTTATTAAGTATATTAGATTCTTCTGTTAATTCATTAATACATTAAACAAATATAAATGAATGTAGAAAAAAATATATAACTTACATTATTGTGTAATTTACGTAAAACCAATTTTATAAGCATGTTGTCTTAAAGTAATAAGATTATTATTAAGATAATGAGTTTGTTAGTTTTACGTTTTCTATTTCGCAAATATAGTTATGTCCCTTATGTCATTTTACATCTTATAATTGCAATTAACAATCAATTTATCAAACTGTTAGAAATGAAAGTTGCGGTCATTATCATTTAATATTTGTATAAACTTGTAAATGAGTTAAGCCCATTGTCGGCCCAATACTAGCCCATAGCCGACCCTCTTTTTGCTTGTAAGTATAAATACCATCTCCTCATGTGGAGATGGGTGTCGTATTAGGGTTTTGATAATAAAAAGTTAGTATTTCCTTTTACATCTCTCTGTAACTCATCATCTCTCTCTCTCTACTTTCTCTTACTAAGATATTCTGTAAAGATGATAGATTAGGGGTCCAACAAGTGGTATCAAGAGCCTGAAGATGGTTTAGGTTGTCTTTGGTTTGTATTTTTATCCGTTTTTAGTTACATGTAATCCTCCGAATTTCATTTTCTTTTTCTTTGTTTCTTTCACTTTTATCACAAAAGACTTGTCCTTTGTGATAGTAGTGGTGCTTAACCTAGATATATCTATCACTCCCTAAAAAAGTTGCAATAATAAACAAATGATTTCACAATATTATGAATTTCTTTCAACCAATAGCTTTAGTTTTAAAATCTCTACTTTTTTTATCTATCTTGTTTCGTAAAAGCTTAGTAAAAACTTTCTTTTTTACCTTAAAACCCAAAAAGTTAGTATTTTTCTATTAGATTTAGTGATTTTAAGTTAGTTTTGGCAAAAGAAATAGATCAAAAACATTTAGAAAAGTGTTTGAAATCGGATTTAAAAGTTGAAAAACCTGCGATTCTCCGAATTTGAAAACCCTCTTTCTCATAATTTTAAAACCCTTTTTCTCCAAGTTTTGAAACCCATTTTCTCCACATCTGGTGTTCTCCGAGTCAGTTCTCCAACTTTGGTTCTCCGAATTTGGTTCCATTACTCTTAAGGATTAGACTTCCAAGTTTGGAACACACTTGAACTCTTTGAGTTTGCATACACTCCGAGTTTCAATCCAAAAGTTTGATTCTTTGAGTTATACTTTCCAGTAGTAGTTGTTGGTGTTTATTAGAGTGTTTGGCAGTAGTTGCTGATGTTTATTAGGGTGTTTAACAACATAAGTGCAAATGTTTTTTTTGTTGTTTAGGGCAGAAGTGTAGGTCTGAAAATTTAAGGCATGTGACAGTTATGGCAATAAACAGATATTAGAGAATAGTGCATCATTATAGTGTCGTTTTTTTTTATGTGATGGATTGAAATATGGAGTGTGCAACTCTAAGTTTCATGTGGCCCTTGACTTTTTTGATTGGGACCTGGTACTAATCGAAAAAGTGTGATAGAAATAGTAGTGTCCTTAGGTAATGCCATGGTTTTTGTTTTGTTGTTGTTTGCATTTTTTTTCTTAATCTGTCGTAACATTCCTTATGGGATGTACTTTTATGTTTCCTAGATAGTATATGCAGTTATCTCCATATCAATTGTTTGAATAAAAAGAAAACAACCAATTTTTGAAACATGAAAGTAATATATACCTGCACACTGGCTATCAGTGATATTTTGTGCAAAATATCGTCAAACTGTACGAAGCGAAAACCATTCAATGAACGATAAACCTGTCCACAGATTCTACATATGTCTCCTGATGCAACACGATCTTAAATGGATAATTGATAACTTTGTATGCATTTATATTTTCGATCAAAGAAAATTGGTCATGATCAACACAGCACCCTCGCGTACACAATGTCTATCTTATTCGATGAACATACTACCCACACGACCTTGTATTCTGTCACCCTATAGAAACATATGAATAAGAAATTTAATAACATGATTGATATATGAACATGGCGTAACAAATCTCTTGAACAAAAGCACAAACATGTTTATCCATGAACACAACGGTGTAGTTTACATTTTCATTCAGATTTCGTGCATTAATTCACGCCATAAACGTATAACTCTAACTTTAATTTGTGGTTGTGGTATGGACTTACTAAGCTGTTTGATGAGTACATAATGGTTAGTCATATTTTTTTGAAGAACAAAAGGTCCTTATTCAAGGTTAATTAATTTTATGTGGTAGAAACAGGGAGATATAAAAATAGGTTGACTTCATTTTTTTTTTTGAGTAACTAACTACCACTACTCACACGATCCTTAATTTTAGGTAAACATGGACTAAGTTGTTAACTTGAATTGTAGTAGGTAATTGCATTTTTTAACTGACTAACACTTGGCCACATTACCATGAATTGCAACATCTAACCAAAAAAATCACTTAAAATGGTTTTGTGTTATAGAACTCATGTTATAAGCAAGTGTTGAATCTTAATTTTTTAGCCTTTTATCTTAACTATCTATAAAGAGTTTATGATCAAACTTGGAAAAGTGAAAAGTCAATATTGTTAAAATGTTTAAATGTTGAAACCCACTAATAAAGGAAGTTGTTGAAACCATTATGTTGAAACCGTTGAAACATCACAAACTTACACGGTTGTAGACTTTTTTTAATAGGAAAGGAAATATATATGGCAAGCTTGTGAGTGGAAAGGAAATATATTTGTATGGTTTGGCAATCTAGTTTGCGGGTTTAAGGTTGTTTGGCACTTCTGGTCAGCCATCTGCCTACAACTTGCAGGTGTAGTGTTTGGCACAATGGGTCAATCTTCAAGTTTTTTTGCTGCAACTAGTAGTCTGGTATATGGGTGTTTATCTGTTTGATTGCACTTTCATATTGAGTGGTGCTTAATTGGGTGAGTCCAAATTGTTGTGTTTTTGGGAGCTGCTATGTGCTTGCTTTAGTGGTCTATTTGTTCCTTTTCTTTTGTGTTTTATACGCTCTAGTTCTAGTTTGTATTTATCTCCAAGGTTTCTTTGTTTNTTTGGCATTTTTGGTTGAGATGAATACCTTTAAAAAAAAAAAAAAAAAAAAAAAAAAAGGTATGGTACCCGCCGTTAATGCATTCCAAAACGTTGGCCACAATCATTAACAAATATTCAAATTGTTCTGAATATTTCTTTAGCTTACATAACAAGTCTTAGTTGTTATATATTTAATTGTGATCGGCCATTATTTTTTTTTTCTTTTTTTTCTAATCGCAGGTTTCTTATTAAATGTTCATCAACATCAATATTTAATGGTAAAACATATTGCACTTTTGATTAATGTTTGCATCTTTCACATGCATTACTAAATCTTGTCATTTGATTTTCTCCTTTTTATCTTTTTGCTTCAATGTCACAGATGAACAACTCGTGTAGATAATTTTCCGCCACAAATTGTTCTAAGTTGGAGTTTTATGATTTTTTACAAAATTTTCAATTGTGGTTTGCTCTTTTCTGTTTCGAATGATATATTATTCAGATATATGTAGGAATTAAGATCATAACCTGGTATGACTGCATGGAGTTGACAATGATAACCTATTACGTAGTATCCCTAATCTTGATACTAGCAATAACGTAGTGTCATTAGATGCAAGCTAGGAAACATATGAGGTTTTGTACATATAACTCCTTTTAAATTCTTGAAGTTAATTTTGTTGTTTTCTTCCAATAAAATAGTTTTGGTGCTGGTGGTGAAACTTGGTGTTAATGGTTGATGCTATTGTTGGTTTGTACCTTAGTCTATCAAGAAGAATTAAAAGTTAACTGCTCTGTTACAACCTACTACCCATAACACAGATGATTCGTTGGCCTAATGCGGGTTGAATTAGGTTGTTATTTTTCTTCGGCGGGTAAAATTTAAACTACCAAAATAAGTGAAATGGATAGAAGTGTTAATGGTCGAGTTTATAAAATATTCACGCGATGTTTTTTGAGCCGTTACCCAAGTGAGAATAATTGTAAGTTAGTACACTAGTATAATTAAACTATCGGTACTCAGTTACATTAACTTAATGTGTTTGATTTAACTTTTTGGATTGATATATGATGTAAACCAAAATTAAGTATAATGGATCTCAATATTTTGTTTCACTTTGATCGAGAATTTCAAATACAAAGAATCAATGGTAAGTGTTAATACAAATAATGTCAAAAACGTTATTCGCATTATTCGATCTTCTTGTGTTTTGATAATCACAAAATATAAAGACATGTTACGCAAAGTTACAGTTAATAAGTTTTTAACCGAGGAAACTCGTTACTTCCACAAAGCTTCTACAACATCACTTCAGGTATGAACAAACTTTATACCGTCATTAGTTTGGTGATCAAAGAAGTTTTATTTTCTTATAAACTTACATTTTTAAGTTTGACAAAACATTTTCACAAAAGTATTTTTGTGTTTTTAAAGAAATATTTTATTAAGAAAATATATTTGAATTCAAATGTGTAACAGCTATTTTTCCCCCCAATCAGCTAAAACTGCACCAGATAAGTTTTCACCACGTCAGGACAAATTTTGTCTGGACGGTCCCTTAGTGATAAAGGACCGTCGCCTATTTACGGGACCACCGGACCAGTCCTGTCGTCTATAAATACTGAACTGTTACACTTCAAAAAACAAGGATTTTCACACACAAAACTTTCTCTTTTTATTTTCCCCTTGAGTCTTTGATCACTATAACATGTCGGTATATGTTTATAAGTGATTTCCTCTTCCGTCAAGTGCAAGAGAAGAACTCTCGACATCAATGAAGTCTCGAGATGTTATAGGTGTCCACACGNTCATAGTTTTCTCAAACTCATAATAAATCAAATAATTTGGCAAGTGAAACAAATTCGAGTTTTTCTAGGTTGTGCTGAGCTAGTCTACAAATAAATTCTCGTTCCTAATATATCTCACGCTCTTCAAATCAAATTTAACATGCTTTAAAGTTTTAAAACGTTTCAGGCTCTAAAAATAGAAGTTTGGCTAGGATTAGGTTTTAGGAAAAATACCAGGTGTTACACGTACACAAACATAACAAGTGTTACGGTGATAGGTTATGTAAATATTGTCATTGTGATCCGACTTGTGTGTGAGTCGAGGAGGGGATATTTGTGTGAACTTGGATGGTAATGTAGATCCAAGAAGTGTTGTAACTAGATTAGTTCATGTATTGGTGTGAGGAAAATGATGTCCTAGTGAGTAGGATAGGAT